>JANSVA010076902.1:0-11617 GCA_025504915.1 Erythroxylum reticulatum | reverse complement strand
ACAAGGAGAAGATAGATTGCTAAAGGAAAAGATTCAAAAGCAAAAGATTTGGATACAAGAAGAAGGAGAGGATAGCGCAACGAGGATTTAAAGCTGTAGCAAAGGAGTCGGTAATACTCGTCATCTTGTTTATGTTTTTATTATCCTTATGCCATATCATGTATGGATTGGCATGATGATTTGGATTTGTTGCTGCTGCTGGAAAAAAGATTTCTTAAAAGTTTTAAAATCTACCGTTTCTCCAAATATAGCATGCTTTTTTTTCTGATCCAACAACTAGGTCTTTCAAATAGAATTATATAGTACAACTTAAGCAAGACAAGTGACGTACGTTACTTATCCATTGGTCTAATTCCTAATGCTTCAAACTAGTTTCTCTTATTAAGCTAGTTCAACCATCTCCTAAATTTAACTCCAATTATCTCTAAATTTTCAATATCATTTTCTCAAAAATTCTAAAGTCATCTATAAAGTTTCTCCAATATCATTTGACTTTAATTTCTATTTCCTTCCATCAATTTACTCGCCAAATGGCATTTTACACTCAACATTTTCGAAAATTTCCCCAAAATTCATCAAAATTTCTAAATCAATACATATATTCTCCACATCGATTTTCAATACAATTAATTAACAATTCTCAATATAAGCACATTAATAATCAATTATTTCTGGAAAATATTAATGAGTGCATGTACAGTCATTTAAATGTGTGCAAAATAACTCAAATTCACTTACGTGTATGCTAAACTATGCATGAACATGAGATGCATTTTTCTTAATTCCTTATTGATATCTCATATGTGCCTATCTTAGGGGTTTAACCCTTAGTATGGGGACGGGATGTTACATTTCTCCCCTCCTTAATAAATTTCATCCTCGAAATTCTTATCTAATTGATTAGGACGGCATGGGTATTATTTCCTTATATGCTCCCCCGTTTCTCATTTAACTGTCATCACTCGAATATTTTCTTCCACTTGACTATAATCAATGAAATTATTCAATCCTATACTCATTTATTCCGATATCACACTATCTTAACTGTTTCCTCATTATATTTCAAATTACTCACAATTTTTTTTCACTTTGTAAGCTGTCAATACATCTTTGTCAAATCATATCATTATTTCTTATTGTATTTATATGTCACACATTATAATTCTAAGACATCTTTATTGATAATATAACTCATAAGTTATTGGTCCTATGCTTTGAATAACTTCATGTGAACTAATACAATTTGAGCTTAGTTTATCCTTTTTTCCTTATCTGAGCACATCTTTATCTTAATCTATACACGCCTTGACAAGGTGCTACTCTTAGAAATATTTCATCTATCGCTTAGTATTTCACTTCTTTTTATTGATAATAAACTTAACTCTTGGGTTTATCTCACTACATTTCATAACTTCAATATTGTCCCACCAAATTTATTTGCCTTTTATGAGCCACTTAATGTCTATTATAAATTCATTTCACTCCATAACAGTATCTCGAATCAATTCTGGCCTTCAACCCTTTTTAAAAGGAGAACGACTCTTTTTTTCGTATACACCTCATACAGTATTCTAATGACATCATAGTAATAATGATTGATACGCTTAAAGTCAATTAGAACTATACCTTGATCTTATATTCCTATGAACTCTAAAAATATAAGCTTTAAGCATATCTCCAATAGTTAGGACTGTTGGCAATTCAAACATTTAGTTACTTACGCTTCCTACATCTTTAGTAGCTAAATACAATTTCAGTGTATTCCTACTAGGATGTCTAGCTTAGGTTAAGATTTGCTTTCACTAATAACATCTTTGCTCACTCATCTTTATCAGATACACACCTTTCTCATTTCAATCACAAGGTAACTTTTTTTTCCTTTTCGAAATCGAAATTTAGATTTGTTCTCAATGCCTCATTAAGATTCACAATTTCTGAAATCCTCAATTTGGGTTTTGTTAATCTTTTCCTGTGAATCTGATCTTAAATTATATGTGACTAATAACACTTCATTTTCCCCTTCTATGCTTTGCTTTACACTAGATTTGCTAACCTCAATATCTGAATTTGTGTTATTCCATTGTTGAATTTTCTACTCAATTCATTGGATTGCAACACTAACTTTACTGGGAAATATTCATTTGCACATTCCTTTCAAACTCAATAATTACCTCAGTCTTTACTGATCTGTATATTCATATATGCCCAAAATGTTTTTGTATATATAATGCCTCCAAGTTTCAAAGCAATTTCAATTGTAGTAAGTTCTAAATCATATCCCGAATAATTCAATTCATGAAACTTTAACTATCTCCATGCATATGAAATCACTTTATTATACTACATTGGATTTCATCCTAATCTTTGATGAGAAACCTCATTATGTACTATATAGTCTCCAATTTCGAATGATATTATTATCATTAGTGTTATCTTTCCTCAAAATTCTTTTCAGGTTCTTCACTTATACGGTTGATACATTTTCCCTCAAACATTTTTGTCAAGGGCTAAGATCAGTAAAAACCCCTTAACAGTCTCTAGTAGTATCTAACATACAACTAATTCTAAAGAACTTCGAATCTCTCATATATTCCTTGTAGTTTCTCACTTTATCATCACCTCTACTTTCTTTGGGTCTCCTAATATGCCATGTTCAAATATTAACAACCCACATTCTATTTGATCAAGCAAAATTCACTCCTATTGAAATTGGCATAGAATTGTTTCTACCTTCATAATATATAGGGTTTCCTCAAGTATTCAAAATATTCTTCTTAACTATTCGAATACATTCAATATCTCATCTATGATCATCATCACTAATTGATCTAATTTTGCTTGGATCACTTAAGTTTTCAATTTCATGATACTGTCGGGGGCATTGATAACTCCAATAGATATAACCCAAATTTCCTTGTGCCCATGATTTGTTCTCTTATTTCTTTAATTATCTAATTCCTCGATGAGGTATTATTGTCTCATGTTATTTTCGATTTTCCCAATTGAATTTTTCTTCTTAAATGATTTTCTCAATTCATTCTATTTCCTCTATTTTCACATCGACTTGTTCTAATGTCTATTTATTCTTACTAGTTTCTCCACACATTTCAATTTATTTGTAATCTTAACTTCCCTTGTTTGTAACACATTTATCATATCAAATTTGTATCTCCCGAACATATTTACATAGAATATAATATGGACTTATATTCTCCTCATATTAGCAATTAATGTCTCCTCAAATTCAATAATCCAATCACATAGTTGGATACTTTACATCAAACAAAATGCATGCACTCTTAGTAACATTTCTATATCTTTATGCTTGAGTCTCCATTAAGATTAGGAATTCAATATTCACCTTTAATTCATAAAATAATCATTTAAGATTCATTCCTTCATTGATCACTCTTAAGAATAAACTATCTAGTTTGCTTAATCTAATTCGGTGAAATTCTTCTCCAAAAGAAGGTTTCTTGCTACTATCATTTATACTGTCCACACAATCCTTATCAGTCAATTGTTTCCATCAGTGCTTATTAGCCATTCTTAGTAACTCAAAAAGATCAATTTCTATTATTTCTTACAAGGTCATCATGTTCTGGTTACCAAAACTCGATGAAGTAGACATTATCATTGGCACATATGCTTAGGTGTGTATCATCAAGGTTATCCCATTCTATACAGAGATTTATTTTCTAACAAATTACCAATTTATGTCTAACAATAGTAATACCTTAATCTCAATTGATTCTAAACATTGTTTCTCTCTTAAGTCTTGCCCATGATCAAGGTTTCCTAGCATTGACATATGCTAACATTAACTTTACCTCAATTTTCCAAAATTTACCTCTTCTAATATTACATCATGTTATAACAATTCAACTACTATATTAGGTCCATTAACTTTTCTCCTTTGAGTCATCGTCTTTTTCTTTATCTCATCTTCCTGTTGTCATTTATTTCATCTCCCATGTATATTCCCAATCAATTCATAATTATAGAGGCATAACCATTATGAAACTCAAATATCGATTCCACAGATATATTTTCATACTGAATCATAAACTCTTATATCGATAATCACACAACAATTCTAAGTCTAAGTTCAACCTTTCAAGGTCATAAAAAAATTTATTTTTTTGAACTTGGCTTATAACTTTAATCTCATCATTTCTACTTATATCCTTATTTTCCTCAATCAATCCATGACATTCCACTCACATCTATACCTCGTTCAAAGGTATATCATCACAGTACAATATTGATATCATATTCAATAATACAACCACCAATACAAATACATTGAATCATTATTTGTCATATTTTACCCACATAATATTTCTCATTTCTAATTATCCTAAAACTTTTGTTTTCTCACATTCTAAAAGAGCATCACTCTTCTCACTAATTCTATCAATTCAAACTCTTAACACGTGCTTATACCTGTGACTCAAACTAGGGATCAATTGCTACCGTCTATTATGACATGTTAAAAATGCATGTAACTTGACATATATTTCAAAAATGCCTATACGAGATAGTAATTCTGGGCTCTGATACTACATATGTAGCACCCCACTCCCGTAAGACACGTACCCGACATCTCACATGATATCTAAGTTCTTGCCCCGCGAGGGCAGCGTGCTAGAACACTCAATCAATCAAAACTCAATATAAATTTTTTTTCTTTTTTTAAAACCACAAACATAATATGCAAAAATCGATAACCAAATCGGTTCCACTTTATTTGTAAACTTTTTCAATCATAACAATACAATCAACAGAAATTTCAATAACCATTTGGGCCCTTTCAAAAAAATAAAACACTTTAGTCATAAAGTCTTTACATTACAACATAAATCATATACACCTTTTTACAAAACTTTCGGAATACATAATTTGATAAAAAGTTGCAGAATATACAATTCCATACAAAACGAAAGAAATATAATACAGATGCGAACCGATCCCGACCTTTATCCCTTACTTGCATACTATAGGCATACTCTCGTTTGCCTAACGGGGTATTCTTCTGATCTTGAAAAATATTTGTAAATTTTCAGTGACTTTTGTGAACTCAATGAGTGACCATCATCGATAGCTCACCCAATCATATAACACATAATTCACATTCACATCATTTCACATTTCACACTCAATACATTTAAATTATTCGTATTATGCATATGCAGTGCACACGAGACCTACTTTCTATTTATCACTTTGTTGTGACCGATTGTCTAAACTATCCCGTAGCCATTGTGGATGTCGGGCTTATTAAACGTGGAGTCTGAGGCTCTGAATCACTTTCTAAGCTCGAGGCTCTTTTTACATTTTGAGCTTTAGGCTCTGGATCACTTTCTGAGCTCGAGGTTCTTTTCACACTTTGAGCTTTAAGCTCCGAATCACTTTCTGAGCTCAAGTCTCTTTTCACACTTTGAGCTTTAAGCTTTGAATCACTTTCTAAGCTCAAGGCTCTTTTCACACTTTGAGCTTCAAGCTCTGATCGGTGGCTACGCTAGTCACAACTCCCATTATCTGATCATGCATTCAAGTATGAAATGCATCTCACATTTTTCAATCGATAATATCATGGAACATTTAGTTCGTCACATTCACATGTAAGTAGCACTTCAATATCACATCTATATTTTACAATCATCGAACCTTCTGTCTGGAATTCATCACAATCAATCACATTTATATGAGCATTTAGTAGTTAATTAATACAAAAATTCAAACAAAATAAACAATGAAATGAGACCATCTAGGTCTACTCATAGTACGCTCCAGATTAGCATTTGCTTCCAAATTCTGGAAATTCCTGAATGCGAACATTTAACCTGCACAACTCATTTATGCAAGACACACATTGCACACACATTAATAATTGCACACTTATAAGCATTTATTTAGGCATAATTGTATATATGGACTATGTACAATGCATACTCAATAACAATCCCAGGTATCTTTCCATCAATTTCATCAAAAATCATTCTCATATCAAAACCCATCTAAGTATAATTTATAATTAGGTTTATACCTCACTAAAACCATTGAAATCACAATTCATTTCTCATTGTATAACTTTCAGATTTTTCCCAAAAGCTTACTTTCTAGTCTACATTTCTTAACAATTTCAAAAATGAAAAAGAAGTAATTTGGCAATACTCTCTTCTAAAAAATTGTTCCTCTATGTCTTATCTTTTTATTGACACCAAAATCATGCAATTTGCTTAAATAATTTGGAAGATATGTTTCAAACATTTTTGGAATGCTCTTATCCAAAATAGTAGATTATACACAATTTCCAGCCAGAAATTGAACATCTTAGAGACAGAATCACAATTCGACTTTTACATATGATTTGTAGACCTATTTTTCTAGTTTACTCCAAATAAAAAATTATCTCATTTGGAATCCCACATATCCAAATATAATCAAAATACTGAAGTGTTTTTAGTAAGATATTCCTATTCACACTGTTCCAACAGATTCCTACACTTTTATTTGATCAAAAATTTTCAAATAAATTCATAATCTAACAAATTTTTGTGGAAGGATAGAATGATGTGTTAAGAATCCATTGGTTCAATAATCAAGTCATTTGGATGTCTAAAGAAGAAGTTATAATTGAAAGAAGCAAGACTGTCCAATTTGCAAACTTCTCTCGGGTGTTTAGATCAATTGTAAGTCATGGCTACTGTTGAGGAGAACAGTAACTTGATGTGACAATTAAACATTAGTCATTGCAATTAGACTCATGGGCGTGAGAGAGGAAAGTCACAGGGGTGCAGGAGTCACGGGTGTGAGAGGAACATGAGTGAGCAAGAGTCATGGGTGTGACAGATAAAGACAAAATTGGGTAAAAGCATACTAATCAGACCCGTCCACATTTATCGCTCAATCTCTCTTAATTCAGTTCAGATGGCTATGATTTTTGTTGGAGGGGTAGACCAATGTCTAATGTCATTTGGAGGGTAGACGAAGAAGATATAGCCAAAAAAATAGTCGGATGTTCATCAGCCTCCCAGCATTCCAAACTCGGGATCGCGCATATGCACGATCGCGGCTTTCACCATTAACCCTTCAAAGTCAAGCATGATCACGACTTTCACCTAACACATCGTGCAAAAGTCTAAATTCCCTTAGTTGCATATCTAACTTCAAACGTCCATAACTTTTGATCTAGAACTTCAAAACTTACAAACTTTATATCGATAGAAAGCTTTAGAAAGAATCTATAACTTTCATAAAGACAATTTTGTCAAAATCTTCATAAATCAATACAGTTTAATCAAGGCAGTTTCAGATCAAAATTTTACCTCTCTTTATCTTTTCTTTGTTTCATTCACAGCCAACTTCTGTACCTGTCTTTCTTCACTAAATTTAACACTTCAATTTTCATTTCTAGTTTTTCCACTCCATTTTCATTCAACTAATTCACCACAAATTCACAGTACCCCTAAATATACAATCTTACTCAAAATTCTTAAAATCATCAGATCATCCTTTTCATGTTCTACACTTCATCATTCTCTATACATTTTTCTATCACTTTATTCTCTACATTTTCTTAATTCTTTGCCTCTAATTATCATTTATACGATCTTTCTCACCTTAGACCATCATCTCACAACTATTATTCAACTCTAAAACCATTCTTTTGGTCATCTCTAAAACAATCAAAATATTCATATATATATATATATTTCATGAGAAAAAAACAGAGCATGTATGCTTTAATCTTTCATAACTATTTGTGCTCTTCTCATGCATATTTTCATTGATCTTTCTAATTAAGAAATCATTTCTACACTATCTTGTAACATATTTATCCTCAAATTCGAAAAATCAACACATATTGTATGCTTTGGTTTTTCACTCACGTTTCAGCACATGTACATTTTCATTTTTCAACCTCAACGTATAACTAACATGATGCATGTTTCATCTTATACAACCATAAAGAACCATAAATTGCTTACTTGTCTAAAGCCCCAAAATCTTTGAAATCACGTGAACCCTAGCTTTCCAACAATACCCGATTATCAACAGTTCAAGGTTGTAGGGTTAAGTATTTCGGTTACAGTGAAGAAGATAACAAAATGAGATGATGAGTGAAAAATGAGAGCAAAACTTTCTTTGTGAGGATGAGGGATTTTCATAAAAGAATGAAGCTTCCAGAAGATAAATAAAAATCTCGAAGAAGAGACAAAATCCACACAGTAACTGGGTCTTTCAAATAAAATTGTACAGTACAACTTAAACAAGACAAGTGACACATGTCACTTATCCATTGGTCAAATTTCTAACGCTTCAAACTAGTTTCTCTTATTAAGCTAGTTCAACCATCTCCCAAATTTTACTCGAATTGTCTCTAAATTTTTAATATCATTTTCTCAACATCATTTGACTCTAATTTCTATTTCCTTCCATCAATTTACTCACCAAATGACATTTTTCTTAGTCTAATAATGCTCAACATTTTCAAAAAATTCATCAAAATTTCTAAATCAATACATATATTCTTCACATCGATTTTCAATACAATTAATTCACAATTCTCAATATAAGCACATTAATAATCAATTATACCCGAAAAATATCAATGAGTGTATTTACAGTCATTTGAATGTGTGCAAAATAATTCAAATTCACTTGTGTGTATTCTAAACTATGCATGAACATGAGATACATTTTTCTTAATCCCTCATTGATATCACACATGTGCCATATCTTAGGGGTCTAATCCTTAGTATGGGGACGGGATGTTATATAACCTTTTCAAAATCTAACAACTCAATAAGAAATCAATTAATTAAACAACATTCATTTGCATGAGAAAAATTTGCAGCTCCAGTTGACAAACTAATAAGGTAAAATTGGGGCTACTAATACTATACAAATCGAGAAAATCCTACTTTCAAAAGTGATATAGCTAAGTTGAATTAATCTTTATGATCAAAAACATCATAGTCATATGGAAAGGCTGAAGATGAAGGTTACAAGTGCAGGCTAAGTAAATAGTCCATCCAGACTTCACTCAGTAAAACATCCTCCAGTCACAATCCACTTTGTGTTGCTCAATGTGTCCTGTGCTCTGAAGATCTGCTTGATCCAAAATACCAAACCACACTTGTCTGCCTCCCAATAAACTTAAGAACCTCATCTATAAGAATCACTGATAATGAAACAACCAGTATCAAAAGCCATTCGTTCAAGCTGAGTGGCTCTATCCCCAAAATTTGTGAAAGAAAGGGTACATAAAGGATTAAAAAGAGCAAGCCAAATGATACGCTCATTGCAAGGAGTTATGGATTGACCTACGGTGGCATTGTTAAGAGACTGCCATTTTCAAAGAGGGCGTTAACTGTTGAGGGAATTGAACATCATCTTCATAGAGGGCGTTGAGGGAATTGAATACTTGTTAATAGATATAACAAAACAATTGGGAGGAAGAATGAACCTTCACTAGCAAGGATTTTTTGCTTGAGCTAGAATTCACAACAACTCCCATCGATTTCCTATCACGGTCGAACTCAAGAGCTGCAATTCACTACTCCATTTTGTTCCATAGTTGAGAACAACCTAATATGCATGAAAACAAGGATGAAAAACTTAGCAGTTTGAAAAAAGGAACTCAAAAGAGATAAACAAGATTTAGAAATTTAGGTACATACGTAGGACATCCCCTTGAACAAAAGATGATTCGTTATTATGTCCTCCAGGGAATCCCATTTTCTCAACCAGAACCTGTTATGTATTAGAAAGGAATTATGTAAGGGATGTCAAAGCATTTTATCAATCATCAGAAACAATTACTTGAAACAAAACATGCTAGATAACAAAAGCAGATGTGCCACAAAAACAAGCATAAGGGAAAGGAGAACTAACAGGTCTGATTATCAAGTTGTGCCAATCATATAAAACGTTCCATTCATGCTCAAGTTGTAACAAATTCAAAATTTAAAAGAAAATCCAAATTAAAAATAGTGGTAAATTTCCATCTCCCCTCCTTCCTGACCATCATACTAGGCCAACACAAATAATACAATTGCAGTAGCTAATAAGATCCTAACTAACTTGTCGTTAAATTGATCCAATACCAGCTTCCACATCGAAACACCGCCATGCTTCTCTAGCTCATTATAACCGTAAATCTGGTGCCTTTTTTCAACTTCTGTAGTAGACAAACCTACTTTATGGTTCACTTTAAACTTTTCTTCACATTTTTTGACATCTTTCGACCAAGCTGGGAATATCTCAGGTCTTGCAATTCCACGCCGTCTTTTTCATTTTTGTCGTAGTCTTGTCCTCCTTTCCCCATTTCCCACAACAACAATCAAACCCACTGTTTACAATACAAAACCAAAATTGAGCAATTTCCACTCTTTGGCCTAAAAATTCATCATACACCCATGTTACCATCCAAAAGTAATTTAAGAAACTCATGAAAAATGATAAAATCACAAACTTCAAAACCAACAACAACATTTATTATTCAACAGCAAAATAGATGTATTCGCGAATACTTGTCTATTAATCATACTCTTCATAGCAATCTTAGCTCAATCAATCCACCATTTCGGGGCAAAAGGAAAGCAAAAATCCAAAGGAAAAAAGGAGAGCCAGAGCAATGACAAAACACGGATAATCTGAATCTAAACAAATATTTCCTATCTGAACTGAATGAAGTCGAAACCTATTGACGTGTTATGAAATGAGAGTGTAGTAAAGAGGCAATAGGAAAGGGTAGAGTTGGGTTTTCATACATACAATTTTAGCTATGTATTAGCGTTTTCCATGTCGGCGGTTTACCTTCAATCAGTTGATGGAAAAGCTATTCTCCAACCTACCGTTATTAGTTGTTTGAAAAGTTAAATAGTTAAAAATAACCAATCAGTTATTTTTTAACTGATTGGTTGGTAACCAAACGAGACTAAAATTTGCTTACGTTTGGGTTTTTAAATGACGAAATATATTCATATAAAAAGAAATAGAAAAAAAACATTTGTATTTAAAATAAAATATATATTCTATCACCTTTATCTACAAAAAGTTTTGATACCTAAAATGTTTTTGTAGTGAAAAGAAAAAAAAGAGTTATTTAAGCCTTAGTCCTTTGACGATGATTTAGTAAAGTGTCGAACGACAATTTCGAAAAAGTCATTGGAAACAATTTTTTAAATCATTGCGGCTTACGTAAACACCCACAATTTAAAAAATGCCACCAATAAAAATCGTAGTCAAAAGATTATTTTGTTGTAGTGAAAAGGCGGACAGAAAAACTTTCTCTTAAAAGAATTTAAATGAGGAAAAATACTAAAAAACAATAACAAAACTTAAAATCAACTAGAATGGCTTAGGAGAGACACTAGGAAGAGATATAAGGTGTATTAAGAAGAGACAAGGACGTACCAGAATTCTAAGTATTGTACCGTTCTGATTAGTACTAATCCAAAATCGATACCAAACTTACTAATTTGATACTAATCGTCAATCTCGCTAGTATTTTAAATGCTGTTGTGAGTTCCGTACTGGATGAACCTACAATTGATACTAAATTTTAAATTTTAATATTAGATTTAAATACTAATTGATACTGACT
>JANSVA010076853.1:0-11619 GCA_025504915.1 Erythroxylum reticulatum | reverse complement strand
TTGTCAAAATCAATAATAAAAAAACTCTAATGACTCTAAATAAATAATATTTAAATCATTACTCTAATTGAAAAGAAATATGCCTTCAATTCAAAACGTAAAAGTAAGGTTTCAAATGGTCACAAGACTAAGTTAGTTATAAATAAATTAATATTATTGGATGCGATATGAGATATGCTTATAATTGAGACTGCGATTTTCAAAGATAGATACGATCTAGGTTAGATCTATGTTAAAGGTTATGTTCAATGAAGATAAGTATTTTCCTATAAATTTTTGTAACTCCAACTCTTACAATCGCCCAAGTCTACATATAATGGATCCTCTATTTTGAACTAGGCATGGTCGCATCACTTTTTCACCACTAGTGTGGCAATTAAACTAACTTGCCAATTCATTAAGAAAATTTTCTTTTATATCTTTAAAAAGGTTGAAAGAAATCTTTTAAAAGGAAATGATTAGCGTTTTGGTTCAATTTGCTTGAATGTCTTTTATATACAAAATTCAATTGGTTAACTGATGAATCATTTAGTTCTCTAAACTAGAAGTAATATTTTCTAAATTATTAACAAGTGTTCTTTGATTTTTTAGAGTCTTCATCTTCAATCATACCTCAACTTCTTCAATTTTGTTAAACCTTTGTCACTAGTCTCTTATTTCATTTGGTTTTATTTAATATTTTCAATTCTATTTTAATTTATTTTATGTTTGTAATATTTATTTTATTGTGTTAACAGAAGCATCATCAATATCAAACTCATAAAGAATTTCATCTCACGAAAATCATCTAGACATTTGAAGTAGAGTAGGTGACCATTTGTATCTATATGCATTATGATCATAATTCATAAACCTCAACTTTTGAACAAAGAAAATATGAATTTTATTTTTTAGATAAAATTTATGTTTTTTAATAGTTTGAAGTAATTTTTATTGTGTGTTTTCAATAAGCAATATTGAGATTTTATTTGCATTTCATTTAATTCATTCATAATGCACTTTATGATTCCTACTTTTAAGGTTAATATTTTCAGTTTGGTATATGATTCCTATAGGTTATCATTTAACTGTTTAATTCTTTAGCAAATTATGTGTATTGTTTCTTCCAATAATTATTTTCTTGATGACTCTTTACGTTTTCTATTTTTAGCTTATTGGCATATAGCATATATTTGCATGTACAAGGCCCATATTGTGACCATGCAATTGCTTTGATTTTTACAATATCATTTTAAGACGAGTACCTTATTAGTAGATCCAGATTCTTAAGTGGACATCAGATTTTGTCCTTTTGCATTTATTGTAAAGTAAAATTCGTATGCGTGTTTCCCAATTATGAAATAAGTTTTCCACTTGCATTCCCCATATGATACAACAATTCTAAATTATGTTGGATTTGTTTTTGCATCAAAAATTTCAAGTTGTACCAGAATTATAACATTTATGTTAGAACTGGTGTCTACAATGGAGGCCACTAAAAGGCTTACGCCATATATTTCTTCATATCTGACTTCCCAATCAGGGTTGCACTAAGCTAGGTGCCCTTCTAAAGAATATTTTTCTAATTTTCTCTTGTTTTACACCAAAGAAGAGGGTTTTATAAGTGGAATTCAAAGTGTAAATTGATCATAGTGGTATTTTAGAGCTTCAGAAAAGACATTTTTATATCATAAACTTGAAGAATTCCTTCCCGAAAGTTGTTGGATATGAACTATTCCTGTCTTCTCCTTTCATCTCTGCTAGTTCAGTAAGGACCTAAAAATATAAGCTTTTTGAAAGTTTATTTTCCTATTTTATTAGGGTTATATTTTTAGAAACTTTTCAATAAATAATTTTAATGAACATAGAAAAGTTATTCTATATATTCATCTCTTTATACAAGGTTTTACTACATATTTATAATAGCTAGCCAACAATTAATTACATAATAAAATTCCTATGATCAATCCTATAATGTATGCTAGTTGTCACACAATCTTATCTAATCTATAACATTATCTAATTTGCAACTCCCCTTCAAGTTAGAGCATACATATTAATCATTCCTAATTTGTTACAAACATCTTTAACTTATATTTGTTTAGAGCTTTTATGAAAATATTACATATCCTATAAAGATCAAGCTTTGTTGCACTTTTTTCACGAACAAGGTAACAATCTATCTTACTATGTTTAGCTCATTCGTGAAACACATGATTAGAAATAGTATGTAGAATAGCTTGATCATCACACAAAAACTTTACTAGTATTGAAGCTTTAGGAAATTTTTTTGTTAAGAGTTTATATATCCACATTATTTAACATATTGACTATGCCATAACTCTATATTCATATTATGCACTAGACCTGGACACAACATATTGCTCTTGTTTTTTCATGAGACCATTTCTCCTCTAACAAAGACACGGTAGAATTTTAGGTAAATCTTAGGGCTTGTCTAATCAACATTTGAAAACCACTTAATATATGTATTTTTCATGGTTTTTATATAGTATTCCTTAACCAGAGCTCCATTTAAGTAACATAAGATTTGTTTTAGGGTAGTCCAATGATAAATTGTTAGAGAAGATACAAATTGGCTTATAATATTGACATAATATCCAATATCTGGGAGAGTTAATGTAAGATAGTTCAAATTTCAATTAATCTCTTATATTTGTCAGTGTCTTCAAACAAGTCATCAACTTTAGTGAGTTGTAAATTAGGGATCATTAGAGCATCACATGGCTTGGCCCTTAACTTTTCGCTCTCAATGAATATATTAAGTACACTCTTCCTTTGAGACAAAAAAATGTCCTTCTTGCTTCTTGTCACCACATGTAGAATTTTTAGAGAATATGGAGTCATATATGAGAAATGATCAATCCAATAATTCTTCTCCATTGGTAACATGCTTACTGAACTAAATAAGATATATGTCTACCTTGTCCCTAAGGTGAACAGCCTTGTTAATCAAATGACTATAGACCAATTTTTCTTATAATGTAGTCCACAAAGTCATCTCTAAGATCTTAGTAAACAGACTAAAGAACGTCATACCATAACTTATTAACCTATCCCGTAGTGTATATATTGATAGTAAAAGAATCAAGGACAATATCATGATTGCTTAAGAGTTGTTTAAAAGCTATAATGTCAAAAAGACTATAAGAAGTTATGCCTTGAAAAAATACGTCACCAAAGTCTTTAATTCACTTATTTAGAATTTTATGTTTACTTATTTGCGGGTTATTGGCTTTTTAGACAAATATATCAATTGGATTAGGAAATGTGTAACTACCACTTCGTGTTCAATCATAGTAAATGGTGAATCATCTAGACTGTTTAAAGTAGTTAAGTCTTAAAGCAAGATGATCCTTTATCACCTTACCATTTTTCCATTAGCATGGACATTTTAACCAGGCTAACCAAGCCTAATATCTCTGAATATACAGATTTCAAATGCCACTACAGGTATAAAGCATTAGGCATCTTCAATCTCTATTTTGTTAATGACCTATTGCTTTTCCATAGCTCTACCACGACATCCATTTGAACTCATTTGAATTCTTTACACGACATCAATCTCTTGTACAACTCATTTGAACTCTTTAAATCTATCTTTTGCTTGTCTTTCAATCCTAAGAAGAATGCATTCTTGTAGGAATTTTCGGTCAAACTCTTTCCTACCTTACCTACCTGTCATGGTCCATTTAATAATGAACCCTTATCCTTTATCATTTGGTCGCCCATAATCCCCGACTGCTTGTCTCTGTGATGGCTAGAGACAGGTATACAGTGGGTTTATAAAATATTGTCTTATAAAGGTAGGCTACAATTTGTTATTTTTGTTCTTAACAATATGCATGTGCACTGGTTTTCCCACTTAATCATTCTACTGGAAATTATGAAAATCATTGTCAAGCTTCCTATGCAGTGGTTCTAAGGACAAGATCAAAGATGAAATGAACTAAAGTTCGCTTAAGGAAAATGGAGGTCTATGTATCCCTCAGTTAAACTTACAGTAAAATAATTTCTCTGTAAAAGGCTAAAGAAACTTTGTACTAATAAGGAAAGCCAATGGATGAAGTGGATATAACAATATTTTCTAAAAGTTTCAAGTGTATAGTGTATTAGCATCAACTTAAATATCTCTTGGTCACTAAAATAGATTACGCTCATTAGGGCTGAGGTACAAGCTTTCATCAAACATAAGATTGGTGATGGTAAAGTTACATTCTTTTGGTTTGACAATTGATATAACATGGGACTACTTTTCCAATTAAGAGAATTCAAGCCCCTCCAGGCAATTATTCCAGTTGATACCAGAGTACGAGCTCTAATAAAAAACAATACATGGACCTAGTCTGCTCATATCACTAGAGTTTCTGAAGAACTTACGGAGCACATGCCAAACTATGCTCCCAACTCCTCCACTCCAGACACCAAATCTTCTGGCTACAAGATAGGAAATGAACTTCACCACTTCTTCGTGTAAAAAATTGGTACGAGGCCCTAAACCAAATGCAACTAGGCAAGTATAGTATGTGACCTTGTCTCATCCGAAGTAGAGTTTTTTTCGTGTGGCTTATAGTGAAAGAAAAACTCGGTAACAAATATTCACCGAAGTTTCACATATCCAACTAGAAATTTAAACTTTTTTAAACCTCAATTGAAGATCTCAACCATCTTTTGTGCAATTGTTGTTATTCGAGATACCTATTGAATATAATTCTTGAGCATTTCAATATGCATTTTAACTGCTACAAGTTGTCCAACGTTATTAGTTGGTTCTTAAGGTTATGTTTAAGCTCTAAAACAGATCAAAATCGCCTTTAGATTATTGGTTTATCACATTTGGTATGAAAGAAACAACAAATGATTTACTAGAGAGCCAACTCTTTTGGAAATTTCTGGAAACAATCTAGTATATGAGATATGAGCAGCAACAATAGCGAGAAACATCTCGTACATTACTGGTCGAGAAATACTTCTTAAGTAGAGATTATAGACATCTTTGCCACTTTATACTTGTATACTTGCCTCTTTTCTTTTCCTTTCTATAACTTTCTTAAGTTGTCTAAACTAGTTGCTTTTTTAGCTATGTAATAAAATCCTTTTTTTAACTTCAAAAAATAAAAAACTTCTGTATCATAGTTATGTGCGACTATGGATACAATAGCTTATATTGCTAACTTTTGAAATAAGAAAAATAAATACAATAATCATTTCGTGCATATACCAAAATTTCACACTAATAATAATACACATTTCTATTGTTAAGTTAAGCCCTTAATAAATAGGAGCTGACAAACCTTTCCAACATAATTGGACCACGTAAGTCGTCATTTAATTAGCGACTCTGGAATTCAGTCAAATTTTAACGTGGAACGGTCTGCGTAGAAAAGGACTGCATGTCTGCATCTGCTCACTAAATCTGACCAAAGACTCACAAATGGGATTGGTCTAGGGAGAAATGTCAAAGAATTTCACTTCAGACTGACAGTACGGGAGTGATTTTTTAAATGTTTATTTATTAACCGGCGCCCATTGTCATCGAACTCACAACAGCACTGCAACTCCTCTCTCGTTCTCTCTATCTCATGGATTGCTTTTCTACACCACAGATATTACAAATTTTTGGAGCTCTGGTATTTGTTCTCTTCTGTAAGCTATGGTTGTCGAACAAGTACAATCATGGGAAGACAGAAACGCGCAAATTTGTACCAGAAGCACCAGGTGGCTTACCTATTATAGGTCATCTTCATCAATTTGCTGGAACCAAAAACCTAGCTAAAACCTTGTCATCCATGGCGGATAAACATGGTCCCATCTTCTCAATCAGGATGGGAGTCCATCCAACAATCGTGGTAAGCAGTTACGAGTTACTTAAGGAGGTGTTCACTACATGTGACAAGAGTTTCGCTTCACGCCCTAATTCATCTCAAGGCAAGTACCTCGGCTTCAATTCTTTGGCAATTGGTTTCTCGCCATTTGGAAAATATTGGCGAGAGATACGAAAGCTGGCGGTGATGGAGCTTCTCTCCCTCAACAGGATCAAATCATTGAAGCATCATCAGGTGTCCGAGATTAACCACTTGGTCAATAACATGTTTTTGTCGAGCAAGAGGAACGACCATCGTCCAGTTAAGATTGTTCTGAGTGATTGGCTTGAAGAATTAACCTTCAATATCATTACTTTAATGGTTACAAGGAAGAGATTCTTCGAGAGGAACGGAAGCGTCAGCAACCAAGACAATCACGATACACATGTGGGTAAAACCATTAGGGAATTCATGGAAGAAATAGGCAGAGCAGTTCCTGGTGATCTCATCCCATTCCTAGCATGGTTTGATTTTGGAGGAGCCACAAAACGCATGAAGCAGGTTTATGAGAGATTGGATGTTATCTTTGAAAATTGGCTTGAAGAACACAAGTCTAAGAGTAGTGAATCGGAGAAAGATATCATCGATCTCATGCTCTCTACCATGGAGGATGATACCACTTACGGCTTCAAAAAAGATGTCATTATCAAGGCAACAATATCGGTACGTCAGTGGGACTATTTTCAATAAGTTGAACATAATTTCCAATAACTAAAACTACCTTTTTAGCAAACCAAAATTTTCGGGTCTCTTAAGTCCTTGAAATCGAAATCATTCCACAACTTGACACATATTGCATAATACACCTTATAATCCCTAATTATGTTCTTAGAAACCGATTGTAATACATCTTTTACTTTTGTTCATGTTGTTAGACTTTTGTGGTTGCCGGCTCGGACACCTCATCCATGACTTTGACATGGGTCTTCAGCAACTTGTTGAATAATAAACATGTATTGGAGCGCGCCCAGGAAGAACTTGATCAAAAGATTGGCAGAGATCGATTTGTTAATGAAACCGAAGCTGATAATCTGTTGTACATCCAAGCCATTATCAAAGAAACTCTGAGATTGTACCCACCTGGTCCATTGGCAATTCCACACGAGTCGATAGAAGATTGTTACGTTGGTGGCTATTTTATCCCAAAAGGAACTCGTCTGTTTCCCTTTTTTTGGAAGGTGCAAACAGATCCGCAGTTTTGGTCAGATCCTTTAGAGTTCATGCCAGAAAGATTTCTGACAACAAAAGCTGATGTTGATATTTATGGTCAGCATTACGAGTATCTCCCATTTGGCACAGGAAGACGGTCTTGTCCTGGTGTCAACCTAGCAATGCAAGAGATGTCATTGGCACTTGCAAGGTTACTTCAGGCATTTAACTTCTACAGACCATCAGACGAGCCCATTGACATGACTGCTGGCCTGCGGTTGGCCTTGTACAAGGAAACGCCTCTTGAAGTTTTGGTAACCCCACGCCTTCCGCTTGAGCTCTATCAGTAGCAGGAAGTGAGGAAGATGATATTGTTTATAAATGAAGAGAAGGGAGAAGCCGTAGTCTGTGCTTTGTAATGTTCATGTGTATGTTATTTGCAAAATAATTATGGTTAGGCTGGGCCTATTGTAATGTTCATGTGTATGTTGTTCCTACTAGTTATTAAGTCTGTGCTTTATGCGGTTTTTGAATAATACAATAAATTACATAAAATAATCGTTTTACATTATATTAAATTAAAATTCAAATAAAGTCGTAAAAAATCTACAAATTTCAAAATATTAAAAATCTTTTTTGATTAATTTTATTTAAATATCACGTTTTTATTATTTGATAATTTATGGATTTTTTCTTTAACAAATAATTAGGATATTTTCTTGAATTTAAAAACAAATATATGTAATCATTACTCTAATCATCTTCACTAATTTATATAGGTTCTATAAGAAATAAACTACGACTATGCACATTAAACCTTCTATTTTAATTAAGGTATTTTAATTTTATTTTATTAAATTTTTATTCATATATTTACGTGAAATCGATGTAAATATAGGAATGAAATTTAATATAACAATGTAACATCTGATGTGATCATAATGAAACTAAAGAATAATTTTTTGATTGACATTACTATTTTCATTCTTTTTGGAAACAACCCTTTCAACGATACAATTTTTCTTTACTTTTCAGTAACATCACATCTGTCTGCTTGTTCATCTTAAAGAAAAGTAATGAATAAGTACACATGGTGTGCTAAATATGTAGTTTTAAATGATCGTGTGCTTTTGTTCGACTTCTTTTTCTGCATTTTCTCCTCCAGTTTTCTTTTAGAGCGTTGATCGATGTTCACGCCTTGCTTCGGTTGGAGTTTACTGGGATTTTTCAGGAAGTACTCTTTCTCGACCAAACCAGTCTGTTCTGTTTGTTATCTGCGTCATTGTATTGAACACCTGGCGGACACTTCCTCGTTGGGATACCGTCTTGCTCCTGGGTTTCCGTCACGCGCCAACCATGACCATCTTTTAGACAGAAAACACAGCTCCTGCAATGATCTTCACAACAACCTAACCAAGCGTTCCCACAAATTCAAATACCACACTTACCTCTCCCGCGTGGGATGAAATCCTCTGTCCCAAAAATTGTATACCAACTTTGTCCTATTAAATCCAAGCCATCTATTTATATGGGACCCACACAAATGGATGACTTGGATTTAATGGGAGAGGGTTGGTACACAAGTTTGGGGACAGAAGATCTGCCCCCATGAAATGGGACAGGGTAATGGGACTATTTGAGGGCCGACATCGGACACACGAGGTGCAACTGGGCCTGCACTTCAGATCGGTCTAATCACATGACGTTGTGGCAGATCTTTTCCTCTAGACGGCGCCAATGTAACGTTTCCTGGGACCATTAAAGCACACGGAGCGACAGGGTTCTGCCCAGGAAGGTTAATAGGTAAAAATCCATTGTGTAATTTCTTTTTATAACAAACTGAAGTTTCTTTTCAATCCCTTCCTTTTCTAGATCTGTAAATATACTACTTATTCAACTCCCCAAACCAAAACTATTTAATGTTTATTATTTTTATAATGCTTCAGCTTTACATTTAGATCGACTTAGTTAAGTTTCTGGCTTCCTTATGGTTGCAGTTCCAGTATTGACATGAAACTTCAAGCCCTCAAAAGAAATGGCGAAATTATTAGAAGATTGATGTATTATGACGCCTTTGTCTCTGCATGCAAGTCTTGTAAAGCAAACCCTAAGCTGTTGATCGTTTCATAGGAGAGGCCGAGCAGGCGCCCAAATACATGTACGCGGGCTACGCTACCTTCACTTTTTGTTTACTAGAGGTCCAAGTTAAACTTCGATGTCAATTAAGCTTGCTCATCAACAAAAGATAAGGAAAGAGTCCCTACAATAGCTAGCGTCCAACAGTTTCAGACTCGGTGACAGTTCACCACAGCTCGGTACATTATTGCTAAGCCAAAACAAACCGAACTTGAATTGTAGCGGAACTGAACTCAGAAAGTAAGGGAAGTTGGCAGCTAGTTCCTAGCTTGCAAGTGGAAAAATTGAATAAATAATTTGGAGTTGTCGGCCACTAAGTACTGTAGTCTGTCATATGCTAAAACGGGACAAAAATATATCGTAATGTTTCATCAAAATAATTTGATGCTCTCGTGAAACATGCCTTGGCATCTTTTGTTTATGATTTATTATTGGAGAAGAGGAAGATAAGCATAGAGAATTCTGACAATAGTAGACAGAATCAGGTTTCCTAGTGTAGTATAGATCATGTATATTTAATAGCGTGAGGGATTCTCTTTAATGGGTAAAACTAATTAGATCTCATTTATTGACAAATCGTTGCATGATATAATTGCAAATATAAACTCGTCGGTTGGAGGTTCGAAATAGGTTTTGGTATGCAATGTAACTGACTTCAATATTACCTTGTAAATTTTATTTTTAATTTGGATGGCAATAATGAAATGGACACAATAATTCTCAAGAACATGGTCAATTTGACTTAAGGATAATGTATTTAATTAAAAGGGATGTGAAGGCTGTTTCTCAGTTAACTTAAGAGCCCTGAGTGAATCATATAGTTGTATGGTTAGCTTTCTAGACAGAAATCCAAGAACTCGTTGTTTGCTGCGTCAAGGGTCAACTTCAGATATCTATCTTTTGAGATGAAGGGTTTCTGAAACACATTAAACCTTTTGTTTTTTTGGTTATGTTTCACTAAGTTTTGGTTTTTGCGCTTGAACTTTTTTTTATGAACACTGTGAAATTAGTTGTTTACAGGCACTGTGGACATATCCAAATTAGGAAGTTTTATAGCTAGTTACTCTTTACTAAATCAGGGCACAGGAGAAACTGGAAAAGAGATCAATGTATAGATGGCCCGTACAGATGAAAGTATCCAGTTAGCTATATAAGGAAGGATTAGCTATACAGTATATAATACCGAAGGAGCCAGACATAAGTATTTTAATAACTAGAATTAATGGGGAATAGCAGAAAAGGTTTTCTGATTATCAAACTGGAAATGTTGTACTTTTCGTTCTTTCTGTTTGCGCAGCAATTTTCTGCTGCTTGCAAACAGATTGTACTCTTGATTACACCGGAAAAAAAGGAAATTTATGATTAACAGATTACCATTAATTAAAAGATATTGATATACGATCTCATGCTATTGTTGCTGCTGATCCAAAATGGGAGGAGAACCACAAAATGCTTTTGAAACTTGATCAATTAATTAACAATCTTAGTTAGGCCATAATTAGGCAAACAAAATCTGCACTGAAGCTAAATGAGTGCCCAAGCATAATCTTACTAACTCTATACCATGCAATTAATGAAGGGTTGTTAAAAACAATATTTGCAAAATCAAATTTGAGATTTATTCTTCATTTCTTCAACTTATTATGGTTATTATATATTTTGATGCTTGCATTCATCCATTGTATGAAGGTTTTTTTTTTTTTTGACTTTCAAAACCAAAATATGGAATTCAAGTATGTAAAATTTTGACATTCAGTCCGATTATGCACTTCGCTAATTTCAATTAAGGCGGTCTAGGTTGACATCATTGAAAGGAAAAACGGCAAGAACATAGTGTTAATATCAATATACACTATATTTAATTATAAGTACTTAGCTTAAGTATTTGTTGTGGATATAAAAGCTTTACTAACTATATGCCACCTCTTCCACTTGAAAATGTCTCTTTCTTTTTCTCCTTCTTTTGGATAATGATAGTCTATATTGTAATTAATATAAATATATTTAATAACTAATTAGATTCTTTCTAATTAGTTTTTTCTTTATTTAATTTTTTAATTAGTTTATTTTATGTATAAATATATCAGCCTTTATAGGGTGGATTCAATTTACAGGTAAAGGGCTTTTTTTTTCCAATTATTCTTTGGTGGTTCTTATATTTTCCATGGTTGATTTTATTGAGTTTGGCTCCTTTGTTTGTCCCATATTGGTTGGAAATAACAATTGGGGCAAGACTCTTACCTATATAAGGAGGTTGCTACTTCCATGTTTAATACACCAAATAAAGTCAAGGATTTGTATGATAAATTTGACTCTAGTTAAATTCCTCTTTGAGGTAAGAGTTGGAGAGTTTGTTTTGTGTATTTCTTTGTGGGTGTGTTGGTGTATTAGGAGATTGGGTAAGAGGAAAAATTGTGTGATTGTAAGAATTTTTCACATAGTGGATTTTCTTCTCGGTGCCCGTGGTTTT
>JANSVA010076842.1:0-11620 GCA_025504915.1 Erythroxylum reticulatum | reverse complement strand
TACAATTACGCTATTCATTTGGTGAATGTGGATGTTCGATGAGGTACTGCCCTTCCCCTTCAACTCATGCATCTCATTACGGAGCTGAGTTATGTACTCCATCGACTATTGTAACAAAGTTGCCAATACCTGTATTGTGCTCCGAAGCTCATGGACTTCATTGGATGCAGACTGCCTACCAGATGTTGTTGTACTGGATGTGGAAGATTACGAATAACATGTGTTCGCAAATGAACCTAAACATAATATCCTTCCACAATGGTCTCTACCACCTACTACATGAAGATAGTTTTGACTCTCATAAACATCTTCGGACTGCTGAGACTATAGTTGAATGTTTTCTTATATTTGGTCATATCAAAAGGCAATGTTTATGTTAATAAGTGATAATTATTAACTATTAATATTAAAGAAGAAATTTCACATATATTTTGTTCTCTACATCGGGTGTTGACGAAGGTCACACTGTTATGTTTCTTAGCGTGAGTGTGCAAAAAGAGCTAATAGGCTGTAAGTGTAACAACCCACTCCTGCCTGACGCATGCACGTTCATACAGTCACACATGCACATGCCTGACAGAATTAGAGTGTTAAGTATATCACCTTCACTTTATCGCATAGCATTACAAGAAAGATCATAAATAGCACAAGATCTAAAATCCAAAAGTTTCCTCATTTCATTTCATAAACCATCATTTACAATGTAGCATTATCCATCATCCACATTTATAAGACATCATCCTATAAGCATTTACAACTCAGTCTACAAAGTATACTACATACTTGAGGAATTAACAAAAGTTAAAAACAAAGACTAATTCTTCTGTCTCAGCTAACCGACCTTTGAGCCTTGCCTTTACTTCAAAAGTTGTACAAAAACACTTATAATGTAGTCTTAGAAGCTAAGTTGTCGCTCTCTCGAACTTGAAATTGTCAACGTTGCAATTTTGGTAAGTTTTATGAACTCAATAAAGTAACCATCCTCGATGGTTCACTCTTGTCAAACCACAAAACAATTGATAATCATGTTAGCACATAATTCACGTTAACCTGACTATCATCAAGTAATATCATAGAACACTTTGTACACAATGGTCATATTTCAATCACATAGTCTAAACAATTCATCATTTCATTACGATTTTGTAAAACACAATCATCAATAATCTATCACAGATTCATTCAAGAAAAGTTCTCACAACAGTGCAATCATTCATTTTATATATGAAAGCAATGTTTATGAGACACATTCATTTGTCACGTTGTTGTGAACGTGTGCCTTTTTCACTATCCTATATCCGTTGTGGACATTGGGCTCTTTCATACTGTCCCTTATCCTTTGAGGATACAGGCCTCATTGTACACGTTGAGCCTTAATCTCTTTCCACAGGTGTCTAAGCTTTAAACTCTTTTTTTTTAACTGGCGACATCAATCACAACTGCCTTTATATTTCATGTATTGAAATGAAATGCATTCACAAATTCAATCATCATATTCATTCAGTCACATTCACATTATTTCCCATTCACATTTTTCATCGGACTTTTAGTTCAGCATTCAACATTCATGTTGACAATCAAAATAGTCAATCTCATTCATATACAAGTAGCACTTTTGATGTTTTAATCATGCATCAAAACTCCTCGGACATTTCATGTCCGGAATTCAGTACACGTTCATCAATATCAAATTCAATTCAGTAATAAACATAACAAGTTAAGGTGAGACCATCTTAGGTTACTCACAATTGCTCCCTTTTTACTTATTGCCTTGAAGTTCCGACAATATCTAGAAGCAGTCGCTCTACTTGCTCTTCTATATGCAATTAAATACAATTTCATATTACCATATTGTTCATGTAATTGAATATGCATTTTTATAAATGTATCATGTAATATGCATGTTCAATGACATATGATCGGGTATACTTCTGTAATAAACCGATGTAAAGATCAATTGTACTCCAAATGTGTCAAAATTTATACACTCATTAGCTATTCCAGCTTTCTTAACAACACAGATTTTCGAGTCTACTTTACATGATCAATAGGACAAGAAAAATGGTGTATTTCTATAATAGTTTCTTCTAGAAAATTGTTCCCTGTCCCTTAAGTTTCTAATGACATCAAGATCATACAATTTGGTTCATTATTCTATGAGTTATGTTCAAAATACTGCAGATTGAGTACATTTGAAATTTCTGCTAATGCATGATCATGCATTCAAAGTTGTACAACCCATATCTCTTAATTACAATATCAAAAAATTACAAACTTTATACCAATTGAAAGATAAGAGAATACAATACAACTTTTATGAAAACACCTTTATCTAATTTGGCCTAAATCAATACATTTTATTTGATAATAACAGGATATGATTTCTGTCAAGGGTAGTATTATAGCCTAAGTTAAGACTCAATTTCAAGCCAGATTTTGAAATTCTTAGAGATAGAATTAAAATTTGACTTTTTTAAAACAATTGTAGAAATATGTCTTTAGTTTTATTTGAATTAAGAATCAACTCATTTGGAAATCTTCAAATCAAGTTATAATCAAAATACCAAAGCATATTCAATGAAAATATTCTAGTTCATAATATTCCAGCAGACTTCCTCATTTTCATCATAAATCCATTAATCAAATCTTTCCCGAATGAATTCATATGGTTCTAAATTTTCATGAAGATGAAGAAAAATGTGTTATTAGTCTATTGGTTCAAGTATTATGTCATTTAGATGTTAGGAGAAAAAGTTATAATAAAAAGAACAAAGATATTCAGTAAAAATATTCTAGTTCAAATTCACACTTCAAAAACCAAAACCATACATGCAAACCATCAGCTTCTACTTCCTCTCTTCTAATACGTAATCCATTATTTCTAAACACCATTTCTTTCTAACTTATACTCTCCCACATATTCTACTTCCATTTACATTCAGCTCACTATCAACACATCACAAAATTCAAGATTAAACATAAACATAAAAAAAAAAAATCATATGCGTATTTCATCATATTTTACTTTCTCTCACTATTGCATTTTCATGTCTTCTACACTTTCACTCTTTTTCTGTATTTTTCACACTTTCTGCATCTTTTCAAACCCACTATTTATCATTGAGTTGTGCATATATCCATTTCTACACATTAAAACATCATCAACAAAAATCCTTTACAAAACCCATAACACTTTCAGTGCATGGGAAATAATGAAAATAAAGAGTAACAACATAAGATTCGGATTGCAGTTCTTACTTTGATATCAGAATCCAAATCCAAATACACAACCAAAAGCAATTAGCTAATTTGGTGTTGGATGAGCAAAAGGAATTTTGGTGTTAATGTATACGGTGAAGAACAACAGTGAAGAAAACACCAACAGCTACAGTAATTTCTGTTTTAGCCTAAACATAACCACGTGCATGTATAAGATCTCTCCACATATCACTTTTGCATGTAATATACTTGTCACCCAAACAAGACTGCCACATGTCACAGTATAATTGATCCATTTATCTCTTATTTCTATATTTTTCCTAGGCTAAATTAACCAAAATTTTCAGAAATTTTCTAAAATTTACCAAAAATTCTGAAATAATAATGATACTCTCCAAATAAATTTTCAACATAAATAATCCACAATTCACATTTTAATCGCATTTATAAATCAATTATACCCGAAAAATGTCAATGAATGCATTTGCAATTACTTTAATGAGCCAAAAATAAATGTTCATATGTTATGTCATATGATGCATGAAATGCACTCCTAATTTCTCCATATACTCTCATTTACATTACTTTGGAGTCCTAGCCCCTAACATGAGATATTGGGACGTTACGGTTCTCCCCTTTTTAAGAAAATTTGTCCTCGAAATTCATACCTAATTGATGAAACATGTGGGGATATTGTTTTTTTATATGCTCTTCTATTTCTCAAGTTGCTTTCGTATTTGAATGATTTCTCCATAGAACTTTCACGATTGGAATATCTTGATTCCTTAGTTGTTTTGTCCGATATCCCACTATCTGAACTGACTCCTCAATATGACTCAGATTACTAGTAACTTCAATCTTTTAAGTTGGTAATACATGCATCAGATCTGCTCTATATCTCTTGATCATACTCACATGGAAAACAATATGTAACTGAGATATCTAATTTGGTAAGGCTAATCGATATGTCAACGGTCCTATCCTCTCAATGATCTCATAAGGACCAATATATTGAAGGCTCAACTTGCTCTTCTTACCGAATATCAACACTCCTCGCCAGGGCAACACTTTTAGAAACATTTTGCCTCCTATACGATATTTCATATCCTGTTGATACTGCTCTTCTGTCTATCTTAAGCCGCTTTAATTTCACCCCAGATCAGCTTCGCCTTATCCATAGTATCTTGTATCAATTCAGGGCCTTCTATCGTTCTCAAACCTTCCTCATCCCAATATAGAGGCGATCGACATACTCAGCCGTATAATGCCTCATAAGGTGCCATTCCGATACTATTGTGGTAGTGGTTGTTGTAAGAAAATTCAATCAATGCAATATACTGATCCCAAGCTCCTGGAAACTCCAATACATAAGCTCGAAGCATATCCTTAATAGTCATGATTGTCCTCTCACTCTGTCCATCTGTCTGAGGATGAAATGCAGTATTAAAGTTTAACTTTGTACCCATAGCTAACTGTAAACTCTTCCAGAATCTCGAAGTAAATCTAAGATCCCTGTCCGATATAATAAACACTGAAATCCCATTTAATCTAACCACTTCATTCACATACCTCTGAGTCATGTGGTCTAATGAGTTATTCTCCCTCACTGGTAAGAAATGAGTCGATTTAGTTAATCGGTCCACTATAACCCATATCACATCATTTTGTCTCAGAGTCTTAGGCAAACTATAATGAAATTCATAGTAATTTGTTCCCATTTCCACTTCAAAATAGGCAAAAAAAGTAGCTTTCCAACTGGAGCCTGATGTTCAGCTTTAACCTGCTGGCATGTTATACATTTAACTACATAGTCAGCTACTTGCTTCTTCATTCCAGGCCATTAAAAATGTTGCTTCAACATATTATATATCTTGGTTGTGTCAAGACACATAGCATAAGTGGCCATATTAGCTTCCTTTAAATTTTCCTTTCTTAATTCATCCACATTAGGCACACATAATTTCTGTTTTAACCAAAATGTCTCATCTCTCAATTCAAATTCAAAATCTTGATTCATTTTAACTTTCTCAATCAGTTTCACCATTTTAGGATCTTTACTCTGAACTCTTCGAATTTGATCATATAACATCGGTCTCAACTTTAGTATGGCTATCAATGCTTCATTATGCTCTAGATTCAACTCCACATTCAAAGCTCTCAATTGAATCAAGCTTGGTAACCTCAATAACTGAATCTGAGCCACACTGCTGTATAACTTCCTACTTAAAGCATCTGCCACTATATTAGCTTTCCTAGATGATACTCAATCGTGCAGTCATAATCTTTTAACAATTCTATCCATCTCTTCTGTCTCATGTTCAACTCTTTCTGACTCAGTAGATATCTTAAACTCTTATGATCAACGTAAATCTGGAATGTCTCTCCATATAAATAATGTCTCTATATCTTTAGAGTAAAGACAATTGCAGCAGGCTCTAGATCATGTACCGGATAATTCATCTTGTGAGATCTTAGTTGTCTCGATGCATAGGATATCACCTTGCCATATTGCATCAATACACATCCCAATCCTTGATGCGAAGCATCACTGTATACTACATAACCACCAGTTTTTGATGGAATAGTCAACACCAGTGCTGTAGTCAACTGATGTTTCAGTTCTTCATAACTTCTCTAACACTCTTCATTCCATTTGAATGCTAAATTCTTTATCAGAAGTTTATTTAGAGGGGTCGAAATCAGAGAAAACCTCTTGACTAACTTCCGATGATATCTGGTTAATTATAAGAAACTCCAAATTTTGGTCACATTCTTCGAAGCCACCCATTTCATTCTTGCGTCAATCTTCATTGGATCCACTTGAATACCTTGCCCACTTACTATATGACCCATAAACACAACTTGACTCAGCCAAAACTCACATTTATTGAATTTGGAATAAAGTTGTTTCTCCCTCATCATCTATAGTATTACTCTCAAGTGCTTGAGATGCTTTTCTCTATTCTTCGAATACACCAAAATGTCATCGATATATGAATGCAACTGGGGCGTTAGTTAACCCAAACGGCATTATTAAGAACTCGAAATGCCCATACTTGCTCCTGAATACACTTTTTGGTACATCAGCCTCTGCTATCTTTAGTTGATAATACCCAGACCTCAAGTCCAACTTTGTAAATATTTGAGCTCCCTGCAACTGATCAAATAAGCCATCAATTTTAGGTAATGTGTACTTGTTCTTCATTGTGACCCGATTCAGTTGCCTATAGTCAATGCACAGTCTCAGAGTTCCATCTTTCTTCTTTATAAATAAAACTAAAGCTCTCTAAGGCGAAACACTGGGTCTAATAAAACCCTTATCTAATAATTACTGTAATTGAGCTTTCAACTCCTTTAGTTCCACAGGTGTCATCCTATATGGGAGAATAGATATAAGAGCAGCACCTGGAACTAGGTCAATTGTAAACTCTATTTCTCGATCCGGAGGTAAGCCAGGTAACTCTGTAAGAAACACATCCAGGAATTACTTAACAACAGGAATATCCTCGACATTCTGCTTAGCTCGAGTATCAATCACGTGGGCCAGATAAGCCTCACATCCTCTATGCATTAACCTCAAAGCATTCATGAATGAGATCAGTTTGGCTGGCATTGCTTGGCTAATACCTCTGAACACTACTCTCTGTTGATTAGGAGATTCTAAGATTACCTCTTTTGTATAGCATTTTATGATGGGCCTATGAGTAGTGAGTCAATTCATGCCTAGAATAACATCTATCTCATTTAATTGTAACACAATCAAGTCTGCTTTCAACTCTGCCTGATTAATTCGAATCAAACACCTTTTGCAGACTTCTCCTATCACAGTGGTACTACCTATTAGTGTACTCACCTCTAATCCACATATTAATAACTCTCTATCACAATACAACCTAGATGCCATATGCGGTGTGATAAAAGAATACATAGATCTAGGATCTAGCAATACAAAAGCCTCAAATGTAAATAGTAATAACACACCTACAATGACATCTGGAGAATCTTGTGCCTCTTGTCTCGTCATAGCATAAACTCTGGCCTGAGGTTGCGGTTGGTTGCTCCGTTCCTTATTCCTGACAGAAGGACTCCCAAAGCTCACTCTACCTCTGCCATGGCCTCTATGTCCAGATCCACCAACTCGGCTTTACCGAACAGTAAGTTTTGTTGCCATACTTCCTCTCCTTTTAGATTGTGCTCCAAAAACCATAAAATAATCCCTAATTTTATGATTAAGTGAACCGCACAGAAGGCAGGCTCTTGTTACCTTCCAGCATTCACTACTGTGCTTATTCCTACAATGCTCACAAGTTGACAACTAGCTCGATACTGCACCTCTGTTATTACCAAACTGAATAAAACTACCTCTCTGTTTGAACCTCGACTGTCTTGATCTAGTCAGTGGTCTGAAAACTCGACTCTGACACTTACTGAACCTTATGCTAAAACCGCCTTAAGATTCACTGGGCCTTTTCTGTCTAGACTCTGATCTCTACTCAGATTGACTATCTCTCAATAATTGCTTTATTCGAATCGAGGCTGATTTGAGCTCGGTGAAACTGCTCAAGTTAGTAATAGCTAGCCTTGTTTGAATTTCCATGTTCAACCCATCTTCAATTCTCCCGCACTTGTCTTCCTCAGTAGAAATCAAGGCAGTATCATATCCCATCAGCTCATTGAATTTAATCTCATATTCTGCTACAGACATCTTGCCTTGCTTAAGATCTAGAAATTCCTTCATCTTTTTTATCTAAGTAGATCTTGGGCATATAATTCTCTTTGAAGCTTCTCAGAAAATCCTTCTATCTCAATCTACAAGGCCTGATGGTACTGCCTAGAATATTTTTCCACCATTGGTAGGCTGGGCCTTGCAATAAAGATACTACATAGTCGAACCTCTCGTCCGACTCACAATCTGTCTGATCAAAGACTCTCTCTGTCCTCTCTAGCCATCTCTTGGCCTCTGCATGGTCTACACTTCCGTAGAAGTCTACAGCCCCTGCTTTTGCAGTTTGTCGTACCTCCTTTCCCTTCTTTCAGGAATTCTTGGAGGCATTCCCTCAGGTCGAGATGTAGATGACTCTCTACTGGCTCTTTTTGATCCTAGGTCAGTCCATTTGATCGCCTACGTCAGATAACCTATAACACAATAACTTCAATTACAATCCGAAATTTTCACATCATTTTATACCTAACATTCCTACATATCCCTATAGATGCCAACCATGCTTTGATACCACTAATAATAACACCTCACTCTCGCCCAACACGTTCACGTGCACCATACGGTCACACGTGCACATGCCTGACAGAATTGGCATGTTAACTATATTACCTTCACTTTATCGCATGGCATCACAAGAAAATCATAAATAGCATAAGATCTAAAATCCAAAAGTTTCCTCATTTCATTTCATAAACCATCATTTACAATGTAGCATTATCCATCATCCACATTTATACAGCATCATCCTATGAGCATTTACAACTCAGTCTACAAAGTATACTACATACTTGAGGAATTAACAAAAGTTAAAAACAAAGACTAGTTCTTTAGTCCCAGTTGACCGACCTTTGAGCCTTGCCTTTACTTCAAAAGTTGTACAAAAATGCTTCTAATGTAGTCTTAGAAGCTAAGTCGTTGCTCTCTCGAACTTGAAATTGTTAACGCTGCAATTTTGGTGAGTTTTGCGAACTCAGTGGAGTAACCATCCTCGACGGTTTACTCTTGTCAAACCACAAAACAATTGATAATCATGTTACCACATAATTCACGTCGACCTGACTATCATCAAATAATATCATAAAACACTGATTAAGATATAATCAAAATATCAAAGCATGTTCAATAAAAATATTATACTTCATAATATTCCAACAGACTTCCTCATTTTCATCCTAAATCCATTAATAAAATCTTTCATGAATGAATTCAAATGGCTCTAAATTTTCATGGAGATGAAGAACAATGTGTTATAAGTCTATTGGTTCAACTTTCATGTCATTTGGATATCAGGAGAAAAAGTTATAATAAAAAGAACAAAGGATGTTCAGTAAAAATACTCTAGTTCAAATTCACACTTTAAAAACCAAAATCATACACGCAAACCATCACCTTCTACTTCCTCTCTTCTAATACGTAATCCATTATTTCTAAACAACATTTATTTCTATCTTAAACTCTCCCACATAGTCTACTTCCATTTACATTCAGCTCACTATCAAGACATCTCAAAATTCAAGATTAAATACAAACATCAAAACAGAAATCATATACGTATTTCATCATGTTCTACATTCTCTCACTACTACATTTTCTGTTCTGTTTTCTCTCACTACTACATTTTTTATGTCTTCTGCACTTTTACTATTTTTCTGCATTTTTTCACACTTTCTACATCTTTTCAAACCCACTAATTATCACTGAACTATGCATGTATCCATTTCTACACACTAAAACATCATCAACATAAATCCTTTACAAAACATATAACACTTTCGGTGGATGGGAAATAACGAAAATAAAGAGTAACAATACAAGATTCGGATTGAAGTTCTTACTTTGATATCAGAATCCAAAGCCAAATACACAACCATAAGCAATTAGCTGATTTGGTGATGGATGAACAAAAAGAATTTTGTTCTTGATGTATACGGTGAAGAACAACAGTGAAGAAAACACCAATAGCCACAGTAATTTCTGTTTTAGCCTAAACATAACCACGTGCATGTATAAGATCTCTCCACATATCACTGTTGCATGTAATACACTTGTCACCTAAACAAGACTGCCACATATCACACTATAATTGGTCCTTTTATCTCTTATTTCCATATTTTTCCTAGGCTAAAATACTCCCAAATTTTCAGAAATTTCCTAAAATTTACCAAAAATTCTGAAATAATAATGATAGTCTCCAAATAAATTTCCAACACAAACAATCCACAATTCACATTTTAATCGCACATATAAATCAATTATACCCTAAAAATGTCAATGAATGCACGTAAAATTATTTTAATGAGACAAAAATAAATATTCACATGTTATGTCATATGATGCATGAAATGCACTTCTAAGTTCTCTGTATACTCTCATTTACACTATTCTAGGGTCCTAGCCCCTAACATAGGATATTAGGACGTTACAGTAAGCTTCCTGCCGATAGACTTTTCCTGCATCAGAATAAAATGTTGTAAATGAACTACAATTTACAAAAATTTCGACAGAATTTCTTTTATTTTTATGATATTTACCCCTTATTGAAAAAATAAAGTAACTCAACAACACAACCATATATGGCACCAGACATTTATAACATTATCATTCTTCATAATACAGATATTTTCATTCCAAAATTCACACATCAAATTAAATTGAAATATATTAAAGTAAAAAAATCAAAATATCAATGTGAACTATAGATACTTACAAGTCTCTTTGCATGCTCGTGGTGGGTAATAGATCTTCTAGTGTGTAAAGAAAGACTCTCTCCCCCCGGTCCTCCATGTTTGTTGGTAGAATTATGCTCTAAAATGGACATTGTCTCAGTGATGTCCAATACTGTTGCCAATGACTCCATATTTCTTCATAAATATAAGGAGGTCATACAGCAGTCTTATGTATCGCACCAACAAAGTCTCTATAATGTGTATGAGCTCATCTCTCTCATACTTTATAAATAACCACATCAAATTCAGAATCCCAAAAAAAATCTTTTTTAAAAAAAGAAAAAAACATACGATAAGTACTTATAACCTACAATATTTATCTAATTAGAAAAAATATAAAATTATATTTTTTGTATCTCAAACTCCTGATAATAAAAATCCTTTATCGCCTGAGAGATATTCTTCCATATATAACCCTCTATATCAATCTTCTCCTTGAATTGGTTGTCATGTTTCTTAAGCACGATCCAGATGGAATTAGTCTAATATAACAACAAATTTATGTCATTTTTAAATTTAAACCTATAATTTAATTATAAACATATGGTATTTCATGTATCTTCACTTATAGATTATTGAAAATTGTGATGTAAGTTTTTCCATCAATCCCTCAGCTCCAGGCTGGAGGCCGCCTCCTTCATTCATATCGTTTACCCTTGATATCTCTGTCGATATAGGGGTAGTGGATGGTCTAGCAGTAGCTACGAAAGATGATACCTCATCTGTAAGTGTAGTAGCTAGAAGTACAACATTTGATTCGATTGCAGCTGCAAAATGTGATGCTTCACTTGGAAAGTAACCGGCTCCAAATTGTGCCCTGAACCCTAGTTGCATCATATCCTATTTTCTCTTTGATGGCATGTTTTAACCTGAAATTCATATTTTATTGAATATTCGAAAAATATAACAATTTCAATTCAATATATAACAATATATTATTGATTCAATAATT
>JANSVA010076821.1:0-11620 GCA_025504915.1 Erythroxylum reticulatum | reverse complement strand
ATCTTCTGAGCATACTCATAAGAAGTGCATTGTGTAACTGAGACATATCATTTGATAAAGCTAAATTGTAAGCCAATGGTCCTATCCTCTCAATGATCTCATAAGGCCCAATGTACTTAGGGCTCAACTTACCCGAACGTGAGCACTCCTCACTAAGGTGATACTCTCATAAACACTTTATCTCCTACACTGTATTGAATATCCCTTTGGTGCTGGTCCATATAGCTTTTCTGTTTATCATGAGTTGCTTTAATTTGACTTTAGATCAGTTTCACCTTATCCATAGTATCCTGAACTAATTCTGGGCCTTCTACCATTCTTAAGCCCTTTTTATCCCAATGTAGAGGTGATCGACATTTCCTTATATACAATGCCTTATACGGTGCCATTCTAATGCTACTATAATAGTGGTTATTATATGTAAACTCAATGAAAGCTATGTATTAATCCCATGCTCCTTGAAACTCTAATACATATGCCCTGAGCATATCCTCAACAATTTTGATTGTCCTCTTACTCTGTCCATCTGTTTGAGGATGGAATGCAGTACTGAAGTTTAAATTTGTACCCGTAACTGACTATAAGCTCTTCCAAAATTTCGAAGTAAATCTGAGATCCTTATCTGATATAATGGACATTGGAACCCTATACAGTCTAACCACCTCATTTACACATTTTCGAGCCAATTGATCTAGTAAGTTATTCTCTCTCACTGGTAAGAAATGGGTTGACTTAGTCAATTTTTCCACGACAACCTATATAGCATCGTTTTGCCTTGGAGTTTTTAGCAATCCCATTATGAAATCCATGGTAATTCGTTCCCATTTCCATTCCAAAATAGGTAATGAATATAGCTTCCCAACTGGAGCCTGATGCTTAACCTTAATCTGCTGGCAAGTTAAACACTTTGCAATATACTTCGCTACTTACTTCTTCATCCTTGGCCACTGGAAATGTTGCTTCAACGTGTTATACATCTTGGTGGTACCAGGATGTATAGTATAAACGACTATATGAGCTTCCTCTAAAATTTCCTTTCTCTATTCATCCATATTAGACACACACAACCTCTGCTTTAGCCATAGTGTCTCATCTCTCAGTTCAAATTCGTAATCTAGATTCGTTTTCAACCTCTTAATAATTTTGATCATATTAGGATATTTATTATGTACCTTTCTGATTCTGTCATGCAACATCGGTCGTAACTTCAATATGGCTATTAATGCCTCATTCTGATCTAGATTTAACTTTACATTTGGAGCTCTCAATTGAATTAAGCTCATTAACCTCGATAATTAAATCTAAGCTACACTGCTATTCGACTTTCTACTTAATGCATCTGTCACCATATTATCTTTTACCAAATGATACTCAATTGTACAGTCATAGTATTTCAACAACTCTATCCATCTCTTCTATCTCATATTTAATTCCTTCTAGCTTAACAAATACCTTAAACTTTTATGATTAGTGTATACCTGGAATGTCCCTCAATACAGATAGTGTCTCCATATCTTTAAAGCAAAAGCAACTATAGTAAGCTCTAAATCATGTACCGGATAATTAATCTCGTGAGACCTTAATTGTCTTGATGCATAAGCTATCACTTTGCCATACTACATCAACACACATCCCAATCCTTGATGCGAAACATCATTGTGTACTATATATCCTTAAGTTCCCAATGGAATAGTTAACACTAGTGCTGTAGTCAACCAATGCTTTAGTTCCTCAAATCCTTTTTGACAATTGGCATTCCATCTGAAAACTACATTCTTCCTTAGAAGTTTAGTTAGAGGGGTTGAGATCAATGAGAATCCCTCAACAAACCTTCGGTAATATTCAGCTAATATAGGAAACTCCAGATTTTTATTACATTTTTCAGAATCTCCCATTTCATTACTGCCTCTATCTTCTTTGGATCCACTTGTATGCCATGTCTAGTTACTAGATGGCCTGGAAACACCACTTGATTAAGCCAAAAATCACATTTACTAAATTTGGCATATAACTGTTTCTCCCTCATAATCTATAAGATTACTCTTAAATGCTCATCATGCTCTTCTATACTCTTTGAGTACACTAAGATGTCATCGATAAACACAATTATAAAATGATCAAGGTAACGCTGAAACAACTGATTCATCAAAGCCATAAATGCAGCTGGGGCATTAGTGGTTGGATATATGTAAATATAGCGCCCTGGAAAGCAAGTGTATTTACTTATAACTTAATTTTCTTCTAATTATTTTTTGTAATGAAAATATTTATTATTAATAAAATAAAAGAGTTTAGTTTTATTTATATGAGCATAATATAACTAGTCATAAGGTACCAAGCTTCTTTTGTAAGTAATATATATATACATGGAGATGTATAGGAAACATGTATATTATTAGAATCTAAAATAATTGATTCACAGTTGAATAATCAAGTTGGTCACTTGCTTATGGTTTACACTGTAGTGTTGCGATTTATCTTCGTACAAGTAAAGGAGTTTATTTCAAGGGAATGATGAGTTTCATATCATGATAGTAGTTGACTATCGATAATGGTACTATTAAATGAATTTAAAATCACGTATGTTTTAAAGAATAAAGTAGGCTGTTACTTTAATCTTAAAATATAAACCTTAGCATTCTTTTATTACGAACCATAATCTTGATGAATGGTGAACTCATATGTGTTTCATTATAATTTTTGATATGATCGGAATGGATTTTTACAAAGTATCAATCTAGTGTTTGTATGTTGAAATCATTAATTGAAATTTGTATCAAGGAACATTCACTCAAATAAAGAGTTTATAGTGATATCATCACTTCTAGATGTTTTACGGAGATTTGTGATTACACTAGTACCAGTAGTTTGATAGACTAGCTACCCATCAAGTAGTAACACCAAGATGAGATCGTGTGTTAATCACAATATATAGTAAAACGGGAGATCTAGAAGGAAAAGTCAACATAAGGGCAAAATAGTAATTTTACCCTTTATTGTGTGGATGGCTATAATATGGTTCATAATAGAGTTTGGAATTGGACATCTAATTTAAAACATGTGTTCTCATAATATTTAGTAATTCAAGAGTTCAACTAATTATCTTTAGTGGAATGGTATTTGGTTAATAAGTTGGAATTAATTCTAATGAGATTAAATTAATTATGGGCTTATTGGAGCTTGAATTACATAAGTCTAATTAGATTCCCCACTTGGCTTCTAGGAAGGGTTATCAGGAAAGAAAAATAAATGAAGGTTACTGGAAAGAAAATAAAAAAGAAAGGACCGAATTAGATTCAAAATAAAAAGACCAAAACAATTTAATTAAAAGTTAATTAAATTATGTTTTAAGCCAACGATTAAATGTTGGGCTTACACTAATTAATTGTTAATTAGAAGCCCAAAAATGAACATTTAATATTGGGCTAGATTTTGGTTTGATTTGATTAATTAGAATAATTAAATTGAAATAATATTTGTAAAGATAAAAATGAGGGCAAACTGAAATTTACAATGATGTAAATTTTCGGTTTTATATATCTAAATGGATAGCTACACATTTAGCATTGAATTGCTAAATATAAGGTGGTTTTTTATCATGCTTCATCATTATTAAATGGTTTAATGGTGTCTTCATTAAATGGTTTAATGGTCTTATCATTAAATGGTTTAATGGTTCTCATTTAATGTTAGCATGTAGAAAAACATATGAACCTTTTAGCATTCTTTTGATTAAAGAAGGAAGTAGTATATTTATTGCTCTCTCTCCCTTCTTTCATCATATAACTGAAAATAAGAATGTCTCATTTATTGGCCTCTCTTTCATTTTGATTAAAAGAAGGAAGTAGTGCATTTGTTGATCTCTCTCCCTTCTTTCATCATATAACTGAAAATGAGAGTGTCTTGTTTTGGTTTTTTGTCTTTTCATCTAGCCATAATAAAAAATTGAGGATGTCTACTTTATTTCCCTCTCTTTCATTTTGATTAGAAGAAAGGCGTGGCGCATTGGTTGGTTTTTACGACTCCCCACTCCTTTCTTTCATGAGCTAGCTGAAATTAGGAATGAGAGTGTCTCATTTTGGTTCTTTCGACTAGTTAATCATTGAGAAAAGAAAACCTCTACAAAATTTCTTCTCCTTTCCCACCAAAGGATCTTATTAACCAAATTGTCCAAGGAGAACAAGTGGTATCATATTAGTTAAGGATATAATAGCAAGGAGAGGATGCAATAATAAAGAGAGGATACAATAGCGAGGAGTCAAAGTTATAGCAAAGGAGCCGGCAAAATTTTGATCTTGTTCTTATGTTATTTATTTTTCTAATACCGTATCATGTATGGATTAAACATGTTGATTTGGTTATCATATTTCCGCTACGTTTTGATTTTAGAAATTCTTTTTGAAATCTACCATTACCCAAATCTAGTATACTATTCTTTTTCATTGAACAAAAGGATGATTTTAATACATTCATTGAATCATTTATTTACAAACCCATTGCTAGAATTTCAATATAATTTGTAATTATTATGTTGAAATTCATGTGTAGTGACTAATGATTTGTAATCATTAGGGATAACATGACCTAGGTTAAATGACGCATCGTATGTAGTTGTTGCCTTGATTAATCGGTTTTCCTAATTCTCAATGCTACTGCGTAATTGAATCTAGAGATCATATCTTAGGTTATTCTGTAGTTAGGTTTAATTAATGATCATCTTGATTAAACAAAACCTAAGGAAAAACTCGGGTTAATTATTAACCTATGATTAATAGTTGCCAGGAGAGATTCAAGAACAATAAATCATGGAAATATGCTTAATTAGGGTGTAGGATGAGATTGAACCAGATAATCGAGTCCCGACTGAATTCCCCATTTTTATCATTTTTGTATGATTTCTTTAATTTTTTGTTAGTTTAGTTTCATTTTATTTTATTTTGTTACTCCAAATATTCAAAACCCCCTAAACCTAAAAACCAATTATTTTCATTTCATAAACTTTGCACACACTCTCTGTGGGATCGACCTAGACTCACCACTGCTATAGTAACAGTCTACTTTTTTTTAACTAGCATTACGATGAGCTGTCATGTCTCTGCTCTTTCCTTTCTTTTTTTATGTCTTCTCTTTCTTCCTTTTCTTTTCTGCTTCTGTTTCTTTTCTTTTCTTTTTCCCTTTTTTAATTTATTTGTCTCTTTTTTATTTATTTGTGTAAAACAAGGAAATCAAAAGAAGAAAAATATAGGGGAGAGATAGTTACTATAACCATTCTCATTCCTAATGCAATAACCAACTATATTCTATAATTCCCCCACGCTTATTTAATCAATTATTCCCTAATCCCAATCATAAACATTCAAATGCTCAACTTGCCTTATGGTTGGTACAACGAAAAGGATAAACAATTAAGGTCAAGGCTTATATTTTGAAAGAAAGAAAATATTTCATGTTAAGCTTAAAGTGGGGTTCACTAAAGGTAACATCATGGTGCCTTTTTAAGCAAAAGGGGTAAATCCTAATTGCCGTAATCATTTCAACATGTGCATAAGATTATGTGATCTAAACTAGTATTTGCAAGTAAGTTCTAAAGTTCCTCAATCATGAAAAAACACTCTTAACAAAGAATACTTGGGTTTGGTGTTTAATAGTTCAAAAAGACTCAAAGTCATAACAAATGAAAAGTGTCATTCATCTATCACAACAAGCTAATTTCCTTTTAACCAGAATCCAAGTTAATTAGTCTAAGCATGCTAGTATACTCATTCACTCATATTATGCATTTGTAATCTCGATCGAGTTCATTTAATGATCATGCATCTCTAAACCTTTAATAGGAAAAACAAGCACATAATACACAAATAATGATTTTTTTAAAAAGCCCCCCAGACTTGAACATCACAATATTCCTAATGTGATATAAAAAAGTAAAAGAGGGGTTTAAGTCAAAAGACAAAAATTAACACAAACAAGGACAAGCAGTTAAACTAAAAGAAATTAAATTAACAAGCAATGAAGAAAGGGATAAAAATACTATACGAATGTGGGGGTGATCTGTAATAACCTGTTTCTACATTTAAGAATTTAATTGTTAGATTGAGTCATATCATATGAGAATTTATAAAGTGCATTTCATTGCATGCATTATATTCGCATATACATGAATCATGATTTAGAGACATTGTAAAAATTAGTATATACTCTGATTTGATATATCACGGGGTATGAAAGATTTTAAATGATTATGATGTAATTATGTCTTGAATTTTGTTTTTCATGGATTATAATTAGTGAATTGGGAATTTATTGTTATAATTGAGTGATTAATAAGGTGATATGTGCATCTAGTCTAGGAAAAATGTTAAAGGGATAGATAAAATGATACATGGGAATTTAGGTTGATTGGGCCTATAAAATGGTGACATGTGGCATTAATAATAGAGTGACAAATGGATTGAATAAATGAGTGACAAATGGTGGTATAGTTGCATGACATATGGCCTAGTGATTAAGTGACAAATGGACTAGTTATGGATTAACAATTGGTAGTGTAAGAGGAAGACACATAACTTGGGTCTCCATTTGACAAGTGGCAAGACATATGTCCCACCTCTCCACCACGCACTTGCACGCATGACTTTCATCCTTGCAAGACCACCTTCTTTCATATTTTGGTCTTAATTTTTCTTCTTCTTGCCCCTAACCAATGGCACCCTCACATAATCTCCACAACTCTTGAATTTTTTCCAAAATTTCTTATCCCTCATTTTGCAATTAAAACCCGTTTATCCTATCTTGTTCTTAGTGTATGATTGAATGCGTGGGAGGCTTGCTTAGCTTGTTAAGTTGAGGAGATCTTGAGCTAAAGAAGTAAGTAATTTATTTCTCTATTGTGATATTTGTGAGCATAACATCCATGAAGATTGATTAGGGGTGAATTAAGATGAATTGAATGTAGGGTTGATGATGAGATGTGCTTGAAGTTTGATGAATGAATTGGTTTTGTTCTTAATGCACAGAAACCTGAGGTTATAGATTGCTTTAGGGATGAATTGATGAGGAATTGAAGTATTTTTAAGTTATAATTGAGGTGTAATTGATGAACTATCATGAAGGTGTCAAATTTTGGAAGAAAAGTTGAAGGAAAATGAAGGTGAAATTTTCAGTTCACCTATTCCACGATCATGAGAATTGTATGGTTCCTTCCCATAATTATGGAAATACTAGGTAGTGAGGAAAAATTATGTTTTGTGTTTTGGTTGAACCATATATGGATAAGATAGTATAAATTGGTGCTTTAGACTTGATTAGGGCTTAAAATGAACTTAGTTTAATGTTGAATCAATTGGTTAAGTGTTTGATGAGTTTAGGATGTTGATTGCTATTATAACTTAAGGAATGGATTGTTTGATTTCAATAAATATGCATTTGATAAGTGCGAGTTGTTATTGGTATAAGGATGTTCTTAGGAATGCAAATATGATTCCAAGGATATAAGTAATGAATTAGGCATGATTGAATGAAAATTGGAAATTTTTTTAAATATAATACTAGAAAGAAAATGGTGAATGTATTATTAATGAATTGAGAGTAAGCAAACTTACTTAATGCATAACATAATTGTAAACATGATACGTACAAGCTGTGATGAATGAATGAGAAAGAATTGTGAATAAGATTACATCCCCGGGATAGTTAATTGAGCATACATTGAACATAACACATATACATGTGTATGATTGAGTACTAATTTGATTAAACAATTTAGTAACATGTAAATATGTGTGTATTACATGATATAGAAGTACAAATTGAACAACAACATCTAAACATTGTCGGATTGTCAAGACAATAGCTAATCTGGAGCATACTATGAGTCAACCTAGATGTTTTCTCATTATATTTTATTTGTTTTTATTTAAATTCTAGTTATTGAATTGTTACCTATGAGACTGTGATAATTCCAGACATTGATAGTCCGAGGAGTCCAATAAATGGAAATTTATTGGAAGTAATATCTACTTGTATGTGAATATGGAAAAATGAGTGCTCAACTGAATGTTGAATGTTGGACATAGACATGATAAATATGATGAAAGACTGTTCATAATGAATGAAAATGATTCATAGTATATTGTGTGAAATGATGCATTTAGTGACATTAATATGCATGATCAGATAAAGGAGTTGTGACCGAAGCGACTAATGTGGAAAAGAGCTTAAAGCTTAGGAAATGTGCACACAGAGCCACAGGCTCAGTTATTAATAAGATTAGTATCCAATATAGGTATGAGATAGTATATAAAATGAGCCAAGTATCTGCAATGAATATGGGACAGTTAAATAGGTGCTCAATTAAAAAAATAAAAGAAATGGAAGTGGAGTCTCATGTGCATTTACATATACATATCCTTGCATGTATCTTAAGAATGATTGGAAAGAACCATTGATTTATGTTAAATAGTGATATGAAATACCTGTGTATATGTTGATGATATGAATGATGAGTGATTAGATTATTCTGAGATGACTTTATGAAATGTTTATAATCCTAATATGCTTATAAAATATGATATGTATATTTTGATTTGGTATACAAACTGAGTGATGCAATGAATGAGAATTGATTCTGAATAATATGATATATTCATGAAATTGGTTTTATACTCCTGATATTTGTGTTTTAACATGAGTGAGCACATCGATGATGGTTCACTCACTGTGTTCACAAACTCATCAAAATTGCAACGTTGATTTTCAGCTACCAGGGAGACCTAGCTTCTAAGGCAATCTAATAGCAATATAGTATTATCCATTTTGGAATCAAAAATGGCTCAAAGGTCTGGTCAACTAATGTTTGAGGAGTTTAGTTAGAAAGTTTCTATTAACATCCCATTTCATGATTAGATATTTTGTATAAGACAACAAAATGCCAGATGTTTTATAATGAAGAAATATGGATTATGAGATGTACTACCATAATGTAAATTATGATTGCAAATGAAATGGGGAAAATGATTTTATGAACATTGTGTGTATAATGAGTTGAATATGATAATGTGATTGCTCTAACATGCCATTCTTGTGGGGTATGTGCTCAAATATTCTCTGGAATATCAAGTATATGTCCTATAAAAGTGGTATATTACATGATCATTATATTTATCTAGTGTGGAACGTGGTGTACTACATGAAGAATGAAGAATAGTTGTAAGGAAACTAGATAGAAGAGACGGGAGAGTAGGCCTGTGCACACAAAGAAAACAAACTAAGTTAAGGTTCATTAAGAAAATTAACAACAAACAGATAATTAAAAAACAAAAAGAAATTAAATGGGTTACTTCTTTAACGTCTTATAGTCGAATGCCTCAATAATCATATGCTCAAGGTAGGCGCTTCAAGTGATTAATTCCACCGTTTCCTCCTTTTTATGTGGATTCATTTCCAAGAATTTTCCAAACACTTCCTCAGCTGTATCCATTAGCAATTGGTAGCATTCATCATTCTCTTTAATCAAGTCCAGCTTCTTTTCTTCTTCTTCCTACAAGGTAAAATAAAAATTGGAAACATTAACTTGATCAACAAAAGAACAATCTTAAAAAATGGTAGAAGTAGGAATAGGTTCAACATTAAAGATTGAAAATTTTACTCTTTCTCCTAAGACTATAATAGTATTTTCCTATTCTTCACATCAATCAAAGTGTTCATAGTGGCCATAAAAGGCCTCCTTAGGAATATGGAGTGCTCCTTTTCTTTCTCCTTCACTTCCACCATGTCTAGGAAAACAAAGTCTACAGACACAATCAATCCTCCAACTTTCACCAACACATCTTCCATTATTCCTTTCAGATAACAGATTGACCTATCAGCTAATTGCAAACACACGTTTGTAGGTCTTAACTATCCCAGATCCAATTTCTCATAAATTGAGGGAGGCATAATATTTATGCTTGCTCTATGATCAAGCATACCTTTAACCTCATCACCATTACCCATTAATACTTTCATGATAAAGCGTCCTGGATCTTTTAGTTTGGGGGTAAATGCATATGTAGAATTGCACTTGCTACTTCTAAAACTAGCACCTTTTCGTTAGGCTTAAACTTTCGTTACTTAGTGCTTAGTTCCTTGAATAATTTTAAATAAGCTGGAATGTTCCTAATCACATCTAAAAAGGGCAAATTAACATTGAACGTAGAAAGCATGCTATATAGATAGGGAAAATGCTCATCTTGTTTTAATTCTTTAATGTGACTTGGATATGGAATTAGTGGTCGATAAAGTTCCATTGCCTCATACAATTTTTGTCTTTTATTATCCCTAGTGTCATGCTAAGTTGTTCACCATTTTGAATGTCACTTGAAGAGTTTCTTTTATTTCTTTTCTCATTCCACTCATCTTCTTCTTAGGTGAGACTTTCCTTCTCTTGATTATCAACATCATAGAGCTTAAAAGGAAACTCAACATGATTGTTAATCACTTTACCACTTCTCAAAATGGTAATTGCTTAGGCTTGATCTAGTTGATTGGGTAACTTTCCTTTTTGACTGTCATGCATTTAAGAAACGATTTGCCCTATTTGGACCTAAATCCTCTTCACAGATGCTTTTAAAGAATCGACCCTCTTGTTGTTTATTTCTTGATTTTGATTTGTGACTTGAATAAACGCATTTAGGTTCTCTTTTAAAGAACGCTTTCTCGGCAAGTTGTCATTTGAGGATTGCTGATCTTATCATTCAAGCTTTAATAAGCCCTTAAATACTATAAGTGCATGGGTCACGACTATAGTATAAGAGGTTTCGATCCCACGAGGAGGGGGATTAATCTAATCCTAAAAATTTAAGGCTAAAAAGATATGAAACTAAAAATAAATAAAGCAATGAGAAGTAAATACGAGAATTTAATTCAACCAATTAATTCACACGAAGGAATCAAAAATTGATAAATATGCAATCATAATTAAAATCAACTAAGGAATTTACCAATTTATGAGAAAGGGTATTTTACTTATCATTAATGTTAACCTAGTCGATTATGTGTCAATGGACTGTCGGTTCTAAACTGTCCTAGGGTTGATTACTCTCTCGAGTTACAACTATTAAACCCTAAATTATAAACCATAATCAAATTATGTAAATTGTAATCTATCAATTCACAAATTATCCAAAACCCTAATTATATTTGAAGCACTCTAATAAACTATCAGAACATCACATGGGATCTCTCTCTACATAATTACCAATATTATTTGAAAATGGTTTCTATTAAATCATCTAACTCTCATTAATCCAATTTAATCATTTTCATTCATTTCACCCTCTTAGTTTATTACCGAATTATGCAAGGATGCAATCAAATCACGACATTCATCTAGTAAACACAATCGACTAAATTTTCATTAAATCAAAATAAAATCCTAAAGGAGAGTTCAGAACATCATCAATATTCCAAATCTTATTGTCATACTATTCATCTCAATTCTATACATAAATAAAATTGAAACGAAAAGGAAATACTGTTAGACCCGAACTTTTCTTGGACGTTAAAACTATTAAATGAGAAGTTGTTAGTGATTAGTTATGAGTAAAGAAAAATGAGATTTCTTGAATTTGAAATGATATAC
>JANSVA010076771.1:0-11624 GCA_025504915.1 Erythroxylum reticulatum | reverse complement strand
TTTCTAAATTTTTTGACATAGAGCACAAATAAAAGTAGTCAGGCTTAGATATTATCTAATCCTATATTTAGTGCTCAGCCTATTCTTGAAGGCTAACTATATAATGGTAACAACCCTTTGATTCACTTATGTTTCCTAAATAAGTTTTGACCCAGGAACTTGTGGGAACTTCTTCCTTATAAGCTCTTTACAGGAGGCATTTATAAATAACCCATTTTTTGGAGGATTCCATCTCACCTTACTGTTTTCATTATTATGAAGGTTGCACCTTAAAATGTCATTAACAATAAGGCTACTAAGTTGCCATTATAATATATCCTTATAATCATTTCTAAAAAAAATCCCTATAATCTATTAAGGTTATTCTTACCTTTATATTGCCAAGGATTGCATATCTAACTAGGGCTATCTCCATTGTCTCATTAAAGGCACCCTTAGTAATCCATTGGTCATCTTAGAAGAGTGTAGATCGCCCATCACCAATATTGATTAAAAAATTATAACTAATGGAGTCCTTTATCCTTAGGATGTTTAAAAGACTCCATGAAGTATTATATTGCAGTTGTAGGCTCTATAAGATTCTAATTTGCAATTAGTATACATGCAACCATTTGATCCAAAGTGCTTCCCTATCATTGAGTATCCTCTAGATTTGTTTAGTGATCAATTTTGGTTTTTGAGTCAGATATATTGTATACCTAATCACCCTTCATCTTTAGGGGCATATATCTTTTCTGCTAACCTTAGACACCCACTATCTTCCATTTTCTCCTAACCATATAAATTGCTTGATTGTAATTTTTATTGTCTTGCTCAAATTCCTAAGGAGTATTAGATGAGCTGCCCAATAGTTATGCAAAGTGTTAATAATATAGTTCAGTAATTGGATTATACCTATAAGGGAAAATATTTTGTTATAGTAGTTGCTTATTCTCTTCTTCACCTTTTCAATTAGTAGCAAAAAAATCATTTTATGATGGTCTTTCAAATGTGATAGTCATGTGATAGGATTAGTGTAACATACCACTTCCATAGAGCATATGCTCAAACATCTAGAGGATATTCGAGAACATACCCTATGAGATTGACATATTAGAATAGTCCCATTAACTTATTATGGCATCATACATAACATAAGTATTCAAAATGATCAAATCTCCTTATTTCATTCACAAAATAAACTTACTTATATTGTACCATTACAATTCATATCCATGTATTTACATTACATAACATTTGAGAGTTTACAACACCATACAAAATGTTTAACTTGAAATAAGAAGCTAAGCAAACACATCCTAACTAGATTACTTAGATATCAGCTAACCAGAACTTTGAGCCTTTCTTATTCTCAAAATAATAGTACCAAAATTCTACTTGGTTACCTTATAAGCTATAACTCCCTTGTACCTGAAAATCAACGTTGCAATTTTGATGAGTTTGTGAACTCAGTGACTGAACCATCATTGATGTGCTCACTCTAGTCAGGACACAAAGTAAAGTATATAACCAATTTCAAGAATTTTAACACATCATCCAATATTAGATCCCATATCACATTTTGTCATATTTCATCAAGTACAAGTACAACAAGTATACAAACATTTCATAATACTATTTCAAAATAATCTATTTTTTCATCTCAATCATTCATATGATACATGTAAAGTTATATATATACAATGCACATGTGACTCCATTTTCATTTTACTTTGTTGTGACCGATCACCTATTTACTGTCCCATACCCGTTGTGGATACTGGGCTCATTTCATTTATTGTCCCATATCTATTATAGATATCAGGCTCATTATTAATTGAGCTTGTCGCTCTTTGTGTACAATTTCTGAGCTTAAAGCTTTTTTTCACGTTGGTCACTCCGGTCATAACTTCTTTATTTAATCATGCATATCAATGTAATGGAATGGATCAATTCATATAATATGCTATCAATAATTTTCATTCAATGTGCTCATGTCATTTATCACATTCTTTAGACTTAAGTTCGACATTCAATATTCAGTTGAGTACACATTCCATATTACACATGCAATTTGAAAGCACTTCCAATACATTCCTGAATATCAAACTCCTTGGGCCAACAATGTCTGGAATTATTACAATCACATAAGTAACGATTCAATAACTAAAATTTAAACAAAAACAAATCAATGATAGTGAGAAACATCTAGGTTAACTCATAGTATGCTCCCGAAAAGCTATTGTCTTGATGATCTGGCAATGTCTGGATGCTTACGATCAACTTATGCTTCTTTAGTCATATAATACACCCATATTTTACACATTACTAAGTTAATTAATCATATAATTATTCACTCATGCATAAGTATAAGTGTCATGTTCAATGCATGTTCAATTGACTTTCCAGGTATGTATTCTTATACATAGATCTTGACTATTGAATTTGTGCTTATACACCCTAGACCATTCAAACATTCTATTTTGTATACTACCATTTTACAATCTGGTTTGTACCTTTGAGTTAGCTTGATTTACTCCCTTGAACACTTTTGTGATAAAAAAGCCTCTTATAACACACACATAATTATTACTTTAAATCTACAATTTTAGCAAGCTAGATCTATACATTCACCAAACTTTTTCCAACAATATATTGTAAATCCCCAAATTATCCCTAAGTTAGAATATTACATGTTCGTGAAAGTATATGTATGATAGGTGTTAAAATTTGTGATATGATTGAGAAATTGCATATGACTCGAATTTTTGTTTATGCATCATACTTAATGAATTGGAATTAATTAACACCATCAGAAAATTGAAGCATTAAAATGTACATTTGGAATAGGAAAATTAGCAACTAGCAAGACAAGTTGATACATGAAAATTGGAATGACTAAGCCTATGAGTTAGTGACATTTGGCATAGTTGGTGCATTGACATTTGACAACATAGGTTGAGTGACAAGTGGCCTAGCATAACTGTGACATTTGGCAACCTCATAAAAGAACATGTGTGCTAGCTAGTGAGAGGACATGTGGCTTATGTCTTTATGTAACAAGTGTCCCTAGAGCAAGATGAGTCGTCTTACATATGGCATGTCTCTAACATTGGCTTTGTTTATGTTGTTCACTTTCTGCTATGGTTCATCTCTCTTTTCTCATCTCACCATTGAAACCCTCTCTTTCACTCATAATTTTTGGATTTTTGCTTCAATTTGGATCATCATCACTTAGAGTTCTTGCAAGATACTGCATCAAGGAAGTAGACATTGCTATTTTCTGTGATATTGTTGCATTGGTGCTAAAATTTACACCTCGGTCTAGGAGCTGTGTTTGGTTGCTTGGAAGACTAGTTACCTTGCTTCTTTGAAATTGTTCTTTGAAGTTAAGAAGGTATGAGAATGCTAAACTTGATTTCATGTTATAATATGAAATCATCGATGCGTGAATTGAATAAAATATATGTTAAGATGATGATAAATAAATGGCTAAAAAATGATCCTTGTATGATAACTTTTAGTTTGGTTTTGATGTATGGAAGATATTGATTCGTAAGTTGCTTAATGAATAATTTTTGAATTGGTTTTGGACATGAATTTGATATGGAATTGAGGCATGAATACGATAGGATTGAAGTGGAATTGATGACCTATAGTGAAGGGGTGTTAAAGGTGTATGAAGGAGTTAAGTTTTGGAAGCAGTTTGACGGTTGTAAGGTTCACTCACCCCATGATTGTGGAAATTATAAGGCATATTACCATAGTCGTGGAAAATGGTTAGGAAGGTGAAAACTTGGTTTTGTACAATTGTTGACATATATAATATTAGGGCACTTAGTAATGGTTTAATTGAACTTAATTGAAGTTAAAAATGAACGTAGAAGATGTTAAATTAATTTAGTAGAAGTTAATCTAGTTATGGACTATTAATTGAGGTAATAACTTAAAGAATGTGAGATTAATTAATAATGTGTCTAATGTTAAAATCTATGGTATGTTTAAGATGAATGTGTTCTTAAGAATACAAATGCATTTTAAGGGTTTTATGTTATGTAAGTTGGATATGAATGTTTGTGAATTTGGAATTTCTATGATGTTATTTAATATGTAATGACTTAATGTTTCATTGATATATTAATGCAAATGCTTATGTTTATAAGGAATATTGAGTTTGATTAAAAAAGGAGCGAATATGTTCAATTTGAGAAGAATGAAATAAAGACATATGTTATACACTACATTATTTGTTTGTGATTCTAAAATCTGAAATGGATTGTTTTAAAATTGTTAAGTCTTAGTCATGGGGAAAAAGGTATGCCTAGAAGGATCTTTAACTATTCCTGTGACACTAATGTGTCTCTTAATATCGACACTTCGGTGTCTCTTGATACAGTGTCTTTTGATACTAAGACATAAGTCTCTCCTATTTTATGATACCAATCATGGTATCTTTTATTCTAGTCCCATTACCCACTTCTCTGTAAAAGATTAGTCAGATAACATGTTTTGTATCCTGATACTTGTTCAGTTTTGATATAAACAAGTTCTGAATGAATATAAGATAAGCTCTGATTTGATACAAAACATATTCTGATATGATCTAAGTCATATCTTGATTTGAAAGGATTATATCCTATTTTGATATTCAACTATATTACTTGTACATTTTGTTCTGATATTTATAAGTTTTGTTCTGATGCAAGAATGTTCTGTATTGATAAATCATATTTGTTTTAAGATATAATGTTTGGATTACTCTGTAATATGAATAATTAAAGATTGTTATGATATGATTTGAATCTATATATATGAATGTTAGACGACTGTTAGAAGTAGTCGGCATTATGCATTATGTTTAGTTATTCTGCACTTAGCTATATGCTTAGCATGGTAGTTTTACTTTTTTTTTAGGTTCTGATAAGAAGGTTTGAAACTAGGACAAAGACAACCTCAGTGGGTAAGAAGAATATGTTTTGTTCTGGAAATCTTCAGTTTGTTTTTGATTTGAATTTCAATGTAATAAGCCATATTGTATTTTGATGTAAATGGTTTGTAATAACCTTAATACAGATTGGCTTTTTAATTTATGGCATGTGTTACGTTAAGCATAATATGTATGATATGTTCTAATTATATAATAACATTTGATGACATGTAATATATGTTTGCTTTATTTTTTTAGAAATGTATATAAGGAATGTTTGGTGTGTTTTGGATTATTTTGGTTCTGTTTTATGTAGCATCTGCAGGTCCACTTAGGTGTGTTACCTTTCTTGGAATCAGAGCCTGGTTTAAGTGATTTTGGTTTAACCAGCACTTAATTATTACTTATACGTGGATATAAGTGTTGTGTTTGACCTAATGTGGCTTATCCCATATTTTGGTTATAGAATTAAATATAGAAAGATCTCACGAAGCTATTGACGAGGTTACTGAGAGTAATAATCTTAAGAGATCTCATCCATCTATATCTGGACCCTTTGGGGTGAATCAAGATGAAATACTGCCACCTTTACCTCTAACTCAGGGGGAGGCTTTGGTTAAGCTATCGCAAGACATGATGACATTATTGCATCGTATAACTACACCCAAAGCTCCGATTGATCAGTTGTGGAAGTATGGAGGTGAGGAATTTATTGGAGCATCGCTAGAGGAGTCTGAAAGGGTGAAATTCTATTTAGAGAAGGTGAAAGGGGTGTTAGATGAAATTAGTTATCCACCAGATCAAATGGTGCACTGTGTTGTTTCTCTTCTTTAGAGAGTAGCCTATGAGTGGTGGAAGTTTGTTTTGAAGAATCCTCAGTTATTAGAGTTTCTAACTTAGGATTTCTTTTCCCAAGAGTTTAAATCCAAATATATGACAGAAGCTTATAGAAAGGAGAAGTGGAATGAACTTAAAGTAGAGAAACCCGTTTATTGCTGAGTACAATAAGGAGTTTAATCAATTTAGAAAGTATGCACCTGAACTTGTACTTATTGAGGAGTTTCGGTGTCATTAGTTTGAGGTCGGTTTGAATAACTTGATCAAAGAACATCTGGCAGCATTCACTCTCTTGTAGCAAGTGAGTTACCATCAGTTGGTTTAAGCTGCTATTAAGTTAGAGAAGTAAGAGATGGTGAAGAGAGAAAGGGGTCAATCAAGGTACTTTACTAAAGAAGGCCAGTTCTCAAGTAAACGTAGTTGTGAAGGTGCTTCCTTTGCATTAAAATTTGCTAAAAGATCTGTAGCTCAGGGAAGGCGATAAAACTTTCCCTTATCGACTGCTTCTGGTAGGAGTTCCTCTGTAAGCTAAGGTTTTGGTACACCAGATTTCCCTCATTGCTCTATACATCATTGGGATACTTGTTGGAGGGCTAGAGGTGTATGTTTTCGATGTGGAAGCACTGAGCATCTGATAGCCAATTGCCCTATGAGACAGTCTCAGACATCACAAGCTAGTAGGAAGGCCTCTCATACACCTTCTGGAAACAGAAGATGAGGTAGAGGTCATGGAGGATCTAGTCATATCAGACCTAATCTAAGTACTCATTTAGAAACTGTTGATCGACTTGTTATACCTTATGCTCTAGCTCGAGCTTATACTTTGAAAGCTTATAAGGATCAGGATGCACCTGAAGTCATTTCTAGTACTATTTCTTAATTTAACTCCAAAATGCATGTTTTGATTAATCCTAGATCCACTCATTCTTATATCTATGTTGGAGAAATTCCTTATAGAAACATGCCTATAGATCGGTTAGATTATGACGTTCATATAACTAGTGCTCTTGGTAGTAGTATGTTGGTTAATTATGTGTATAAAAACTATTCTATTATGATCCAAGGATATGAATATATAACAAATTTGATTAGATTGCCTTTTCATGAATTTCAATTGATTTTAGGTATGGATTGGTTATCCAAGCATCAGGCAGTGGCTGACTGTAATGTTAAGATAGTTGTTCTTAAGAAGCCTGATCAACCTGAAATAACATTGCATGGCATCCGTATTAGTTCTCTGACTAATATAGTATCTGCAATGCAAGCTCGAAGGTTCCTTAGGAATGGATATGAAGTTTATTTCTCTTTTATGATTGATTCTAAGAAATAGAGTGTTAAACTGTAAGATATTTTAGTAGTAAGTGAATTTCCAAATATGTTTCCTGAAGAGCTACTCGGACTCCCTCCTAAAAGGGAAGTGGAGTCGTCTATTAAAGATATGTCTGGCACTGCTCCTATATCTAGAGCACCATCTAGGATGGCTCCCACTGAATTGAAGGAGTTGAAAGTATAGGTGCAAGAGCTTTTAGATAAGGGGTTTATTCGACCTAGTGTCTCACCTTGGGAAGCACCAGTTCTGTTTGTTAAGAAGAAAGATGGTACTCTTCAGATGTGTATCGATTATAGACAATTAAACAGAGTCATAGTGAAGAATAAGTATCCATTACCAAGGATAGAAGATCTATTTGATCAATTGAAAAATGCAGGAGTTTTTTCAAAGATTAGATCTGTGATCAGAATACTATCAACTTCAGGTAAAGGATGTGGATGTTCTAAAGATTGCATTCAAAACCGTTATAAACATTATGAATTCCTGATAATGCTATTTAGGTTAACTTATGCTTTGATTGCATTCATGGATTTGATGAATAGAGTGTTTAGGCCTTATTTAGACTAGTTTGTAGTGGTGTTTATAGATGATATCCTAGTTTATTCTAAGAATGAGCATAATCATATTGAGCATCTGTGGGTTGTGTTACAAACCTCTACTAGAAAAACAATTATATGCCAAGCTAAGTAAGTGGGATTTCTGTCTTTGGGAGGTATCTTTTCTAGGAAATATTGTTTCTTCTCATGGGATTAGGGTTAATCCCAGTAAGATTGAATCAATTATTAACTGGAAACTACCACAGAATGTGACAAAAGTGAGAAGTTTTCTGGGTCTGGTGGGTTATTATTACTGATTTGTGAAGGGATTCTCGGTGATAGAATCCCATTTAACTAAATTTCTACGGAAAGGAGTGAAGTATGAATGGTTTGCTAGTCGTCAAACTAGCTTTGAACAACTAAAGAGAATGCTTACTGAAGCTCCTGTATTGGCTCAACCCACTTCTAGTAAGGAATATGTTACGTTTAATGATGCATTTAGAAATGGTTTGGGATATGTTTTGATGCAAGATGGTAAAGTAGTTGCATATGCTTCTAGGCAATTAAAACCTCATGAGTAGAACTACCCTACACGTGATCTTTAATTTATAATAGTAGTGTTTGCTTTGAAAATTTGGTGCCACTACTTGTATGGTCAAAAGTGTAGGATTTTTACTAATCATAAAAGTCTAAAGAGCCTGCTTACCCAGAAATAACTTAATCTGAGACAACAACATTGGTTGGAATTATTTAAAGATTATGAGTGCATTGTAGATTACCATCTAGTTAAGGCTATTATTGTGGCTAATGCCTTGAGTCAGAATACTATTTTAGCATTATTAGTGCAGCAGAGTGAAAGGAGACTTGCTTCTGAAGGAGCTTTAATAACTTAGTTGAAAGCTAGGCCTACCTTGAGACAGGAAATTTATGATGCCTAGAAAGTTAAAGATAAGTTGCAACAACTTATCCTGGAAACTCGTGAAGGTAAACAACCTGATTTGTTTTGTGAAAGGAGATGGTGATTTGTATTATAAAGATCGATTGTGTGTGCCACCAAATGATGAATTGAAGATAAAGTTATTGTTTGAGGCCTATAATACTATCTTTACTATACATCCTAGTGGAATAAGATGTATCAAGATCTAAAGAAACATTATTGGTGGTCGGGTATAAAATAGGATGTTGTAGACTATGTGTATAAATGTTTAATATGTCAGCAAGTTAGAGTTGAGCACCAAGTTCCACCTAGTTTGTTACATCCAATTTCGATTCCTTAATCGAAATGGGATAACATTACCATATATTTTGTCATTAAACTTCCTCTCACTCAGGAGAAGCATGACGGGGTATGGGTGATTATAGATAAGTTCTCCAAGTCTACTCACTTTCTACCTATTCATCTTGATTATTCCTTAGATAGGCTTGCAAATATATATGTGAATGAGATAGTAAGGTTGTATGAGGTACTAGTATCTATTAATTTTGATTATGATCATTAATTTACTTTAAGATTTTGGAAAAGTCTACAAAAGGTTTTGGGTACTTAAGTCAATTTCAATACTACTTTCCATCCCCAGATAGATGAACAATCTAAACGGGTTATCCAAATATTAGAAGATAAGCTTCAGGGTTGTGTGTTAGATTCTTGGGAAGTTGGGATAATTATTTTGCTCTAATAGAGTTCGCTTACAACAACAGTTATCAAACTAGTATTGGCATAGTGCAATAGTGTAGAACTCTAGTGTGTTGGACATAATTGTGTGAAAATAAGATGATCATGTATGATATTGTGAAAGATATTGAAGAAAAAGTTCAAGTTATCCATCAAAGGTTGAAAGCTGCCAGTGATAAGCAGAAGTCCTATGCTGACTTTAAAAGGAAAGATATTGAGTGTCAGGTTAGTAATAAGTTGTTTTTAAAAGTGTCACCGTGGAAGAACATACTTTAGTTTGGAAAGAAAGGCAAGCTCATCCCACGATACATCGGTCCTTATGAGAATCTTAAGAGAGTCGAACCAGTAGCTTATCAATTAGCTCTTCCTGGAGAGTTGGCCAAGTTGAATGATGTGTTTCATGTTTCGATGTTAATAAGATATTGGCCAAATGATACACATAAGATTTCTATGCAAGAAATTCAAGTACAACTTGATTTGACTTATGAAGAAGAGCTTGTGTCCACTTTAGCTAGAGAAGTCTGACAATTCAAGAACAAGCAAATGCCTTTGGTGAAAGTACTCTGGCAACACTATAGACTCGAGGAAGCAACATAGGAGCCAAAAGAGACCATAAGGGCTTAGTAGCCTCAACTATTTTGAGAACGTATAAATTTCAAGGACGAAATTCTTTTTAGGGGGAGAGAATTGTAAGGCCCCGAATTATACACTTGTTGGAATGTTACATGTTCATGAAAGAACATGTATGATAGGTGTTAAAAATTGTGATATGATTGAGAAACTGCATATGAATTGGATTTTGGTTTAATGGATCATACTTAGTGAATTGGAATTAATTAACACCATTAGAGAATTGCGGTAAAATGTACATTTTGACTAGGAAAATTAGCAAGTGACAAGACAGGTTGATATATGAAAATTGGAATGACTAAGCCTATGAGTTGGTTACATTTGGCATAGTTGGTGCAATGACATTTGGCAACATTGATTGAGTGACAAGTGGCCTAGCATAGTTGTGAAATTTGGAAACCTCATAGAAGAACATATGTGCTAGCTAGGAAGAGGACATGTGGCTTATGTCTTTATGTAACAAGTGTCTATAGAGTAAGATGAGTCATCTTACACATGCCATGTCTCTAACATTGGTTTTGTTTCTATTATTCACTTTCTGTTATGGTTCATCTCTCTTTTCTCATCTCCCTATCGAAACCCTCTCTTTCATTCAAAATTTTTAGATTTTTGCTTCAATTTAGACCGTCATCACTTAAAGTTCTTGCAAGATACTATATTAAGTAAGTAGACCCTGCTATTTTTTGTCTTATTGTTGTATTGGTGCTAAATTTTACACTTTGATCTAAGAGCTATGTTTGGTTACTTGGAAGACTAGTTGGGTTGCTTCTTTGGAATTGTTCTTTGAAGTTAAGAAGGTATAGGAATGTTAAACTTGGTTTTATGTTATAATATGAAATGTTTGATGTTTGATGCTTGAATTGAATAAAATATTTGTTAAGATGATGATAAATGAATGCTGGAAAAATGATCCATGTATGATAACTTCTGGTTTAGTTTTGATGTGTGGAAGATATTGATTTGTAAGTTGCTTAGTGAATGATTTTTGAATTGGTTTTGGACATGATTTTGATGTGCAATTCAGGCATGAATAAGGTGGAATTGATGAACTATGGTGAAGGGGTATTAAAGGTGTAAGAAGGAGTTAAGTTTCGGACGTAGTTTAAAGGTTATAGGTGAGTGAACCGAATCCCACAATTTTGGGAATTATGAAACATATTCCTACAGTTATGGAAAAGGGTTAGGAAGATGAAAAACATAGTTTTGTGCAATTGTTGACATATATAAGAATAGGGAACTTAGTAATGGTTTAAGTGAACTTAGTTGAAGTTGAAAATGAACCTAGAAGATGTTAGATTAATTGAGTAGAAGTTAATCTAGTTATGGACTATTAATTGAGGTAATAGCTTAAAGAATGTGTTGATTAATTAATAATGCGACTAATGTTAAAATGTATGGTATGCTCAAGATGAATGTGTTATTAAGAATACAAATGTGTTATAAGGGTTTTACGTGATATAAGTTGGATATGAATGTTTGTGAATTGGGAATTCTATGATGTTATGTAATATGTAATGAGTTAATGTTTCATTGATATATTGATGTAAATACTTATGTTTATAAGGCATATTGACTTCGATTAAAAAGGGAGTGAATTTTTTCAATTTGAGAAAAATGAAATAAAGACTTATGACACTAAATATTTAAAAAATTTGTTTATAGATTGACCAAAGAATTGATATTGCAAGTTGAATGTGGTATTAAGAATACATT
>JANSVA010076714.1:0-11629 GCA_025504915.1 Erythroxylum reticulatum | reverse complement strand
ATCTAAATGTCACTCCACTAAATACAATTAGTTGAATTCTTGAATTACTAAATATTATGAGAAGACATATTTCAAATAAGATGTCCAATTACAAACTCTATTATGAACCTTATTATAGCCATCTGCACAATAAATGGTAAAATTACCATTTTGCCCTTATATTGATTTTTCCTTCCAGATCTCCTATTTTACTCTATATGGTGATTAACACACAAGATCTCATCTTGGTGTTAAGATTTGATGGGTAGCTAGTTCATTAAACTCCTGGCACTAGTTTAATAACCAATCTCCATAAAACATATAGAGGTGATGATATCACTATGAACTCTTTATTTGAGGGAATGTTCCCTAATATATGTTTCAATTAATAATTCCAACATGCAGACACTGGATTGATACTTTGTAAAAATCCATTCTGACCATATCAAGAATTATAATGAAACACATATGAGTTCACTACTCATCAAGATTGTGGTCCATAATAAGTGAATGCTAAAATGTATGTTTTAAGACTAAAGTAATGGCCTACTTTATTATTGAAAACATACTTAATTTCAGATTCATTTAATAGTGCCATTATTGATAGTCGACTACTAACATGATATGAAACTCATCATTCACTTGAAGTAAACTTCTTTACTTACATGGTGATAAATTGTAACACTACAGTCTAAACCATAATCAAGCGACCAACTTAATTATTCCACTATGAATCAATTAATTTAGATTATAATAATAAACATGTTTCCCACACATCTTCATGTATATGTATATTATTAACAAAATAATATTGGTTCCTTATGACTAGTTATATTATGCTTATACAAATAAAACTAAACTCTTTGGTTTTATTAATAATAAATATTTTCATTACAAAACTCTAACTAGAAGAGGATTAAGTTACATGTAAATACACTTGCTTTCCAAGGGACTATATTTACATAACTCTAACAATCTCGTACTTCCCCTAAGGCAAGCTTGACATATTCCTCATTCTCATCCCTTCTAGGTGACCCTTAAAGCTCTTTTGAGATGATGTCTTTGTGAATAGATCGACAAGTTTTTGCTCACCTCTCCATGTTGTATTATGTCCCTTATGAGATGATACTTTTGCTCAATGTGTTTGGTAGCTTTGTGGTTCCAAGGTTCTTTAGAATTAGCCACTACCCCACTGTTATCACAATAAAGTGTAATGGTTTTTTTGCCTCTGGAACTATCTCCAAATCATTTCGGTATTTGTGAAGGCAAACTACTTCCTTTTCTACTTCACAAGTAGCAATATACTCAGCCTCCATAGTCGAATATATAATACAAGATTACTTGACACTTCTCCAAACTATGGCTCAACCTACTAAAGTAAATATAGAACTAGAAGTTAATTTTCTTTAAGCAACAACTGATTGAAAATCAGAATATGTATATCCTGTTGGAATAAGATTACTTCCTAAGTAAACAAGCATTAGGTTCTTTGTCCTACGAAGATACTTAAGTGTACACTTAACTGTAGTCCAATGCTCCATTCCTAGATTAGACTGAAATTTGCTTACCAGTCCCACTACGTAACAAATATCCGGTCTAGTATAAGGCATTAGATACATTGAACTTCCAAATGTAGAAGCATATGGAATGTTATGCATGCGTTCAACCTCCTCTTGGGATTTAGGTGCTTGTTCCTTTGAAAGTTTGATTCCAGGTCTAGTAGGTGTGAAACCCATTTTGGAATCTTACATGGAAAACTTATTGAGCATATTCTCAATGTAGGTTAATTGAGACAAGACTATCAATTTGTTCTTATGATCCCTTATAAGTTTGATCCCTAGAATATAGTTAGCCTCTCCCAAATCCTTTATTGAAAACTTGTAACAATCTAGACCACTCGCCTACAAATATTGTCTACTTTGGGCCATCCCTCAGGCTAAACCCCTTACAGTTTTACTCTTCCCACCCTTGGGAAAACGCATCTAGTGGGGGAGAGGTATCCATATCCTTATAAGGCATACTTCGTTCTCCTCACCAACTGATATGGGATCTCACACTCTCCACCCCGTTTAGAGCCCAACCCTTTTTAGGGCCTAACCTAGCTGGTACAACGGCTCGAGTTCCAGCTCTGATACCATTTGTAACAACCTAGACTACTCGCCTATAAATATTGTCTACTTTGGGTTGCCCTTAAGGCCAAACCCCTCACGATTTTGCTCTTCCCAATCTTAGGAAATTGCACCTTGTGGGGGAGAGACGTACTTTGTTCTCCTTTCTAATCGATGTGGGATCTCACACTCTCCACCCCTTTAGGGCCTAGCCCTCTTTAGGACCCAACCTAGTTGGTACAATAATTCGGGTACCAGCTTTGATACCATTTGTAACAGACCAGACCACCCGCCCACATATATTATTTTCTTTGGGTTGTCTCTCAGGCCAAGCCCCTATCGATTTTGCTCTTCCCACGCTTGGAGAAACACGTCTAATGGGGGAGAGGTATCCATACCTTTGTAAGGCATACTACGTTCTCCTCTCCAATTGATATGGGACCTCACACTCCCCACCCCTTTAGGGCCCAACATAGTTAACACAATGATTCAAGTCCTGGATTTGATACCATTTATAGCAATCTAGACCAACTACCTACAGATATTGTCCTCTTTGGATTGCCCCTAGGGCTAAATCCCTCATAGTTTTGCTCTTCCCACCCTTGGGAAAACGTGTCTTGTGGGAGATAGGTATCCATTGCAACTTCCCACTACTATAAGGTATATACCCAAACGTCTATGGACAATCAAGTATATATCCTATGATAATAGTATGCTAGAGAAAAACAACTCCAACTTACACATGGCATCAACTAACTTATTTAATAGTAATCAAATTTTAAAAACATTCATTCCATTCATACACAAAAGCTTACACTATTTTCCATTAAACAAATATTTACAAAACCTCATACAAGTTTTAGTAAAAACTATAAAATAAAAGCTATAACTCTTCTGATGTTAGCTGACAGACATTTGAGCTATAACTTAGTTCAAAATGTTCCTCTAGTCCATAATAAGATCCTAAGTCTCCTGTCTTGTACCTAAAAAGTCACGTTGCAATTTTTATGAGTTTTGTGAACTTAATGAGCGAACTATCATTGATGATTTCACCCAGATCACATACACAATTCACATACTTCACAAATATTCATTCCGAACATGTATGTCCACATACTCAAATTATCATTGAACATCATGTAATTATTGCCAATCAAAACATACATATACAAATACAAATACATATGAGACTCCAAATTCGTTATTATTGTTGTGACCGAGTGCCTTTCACATACATATACAGATACTATACTAGCCCATTGGGCTTAGTCAGAACAGAATCACAAGGCATAGCTCTCTGTACAGAATCAGAAATCACAGAGCAAAGCTTTACGTGAAAGCGCTTTCATACTGGCAAATCTGGTCACAACTTCTTTATCTAAGCATGCATTTTCTGAAATAGATCAAATACCGAATGTGCCATATATGATAATCACATATGATGTACAGTCAAAACCTCATAATCATCGGACCTAGGTCTAGCATTCAACTTTCTATGAGAATACAAATATCATTCAGAATTTCATAACAATTTAGAGCAATTCAAATACATACCCAAATATTAAACTCCTCAGACTTAAAGTCTGGAATTCATAACAAATCACAAACAGTTCATAATTGGAAGTCAAACAAATTCAATCAAACCTAGGAAAATCATCTAGGTTGACTCACAATATGCTTCAGTATCCTATTACCTAGATGGTCTAGCAATGTCTAAACAGCATCCAATGATCTCCTCCTTATCATACAAAACACATTTACAAATATCAGACTCTTGCACAAATGTATAAATATTCTTTTATGCATATAAATGTATAGAAAGTATGCACAATGCATGTTCAATGACAATCTAGGGTATCTTATTGTGATCTTGTCACCATATCATTTAGATATCAAAAGCCTCATTAATACCATTTGTACTTATAATTTAGACCATAGTAAAACAATATGAAATCAATTTCATAACCTAATTGACCACTTCAGATTTTTCTAACAACATGCTTTCAAATCAACTTTGCATAATCATTCTGATAGGGTCAATGACAAAACTAGGTAACACTTCCTTCTAGAAAGTTTTTATTCAACGTATTAAGTTTATAATGGCACTCAAATCATTCATTTTGATTTAGTAATCTGAAAGCTATACCTCAAACATTTTCGAACTGTTCTTATTTTGAAATAGTATGCTATACTCAAATTCCATCCAGCAATTGAACATTTTAGAGACTGAATTACAAATTGACATCTTCAGATGATTTGTATTACTATGTCTCTAGTTTACCCAAAATTAAAGATCATTTTATTTTGATGTCCAGACATGAAGTTATTGTCAAAAGAAACAGGATTGTTCAGTTTGAAATTTCTCTCGGGTATTCAAATCAAAAATCAAGTCACGGTTACTATTAGAGAGCACAGTGACTTGATGTGACAAATAAACATCAGTCTAGCAATTAAACTCATGGGGGTGAAGGAAAAAAGTCAAGAGCATGCGCGACTCATGGGTGTGAGGAACAAAAGTCACGGGCGTGACAGATAATGACAAAAATGTTGTGAACACATTCTATCAGACTCATCCCACATTTTTCACTTTATCTCTCTCAAATAATTTCTGATTGCTATGATTTTTTGTGGAAAGGTAGAGCAATGTGTTATGAGTCCAATAGTACTAGTCTCATGTCATTTGTACATCGTGTGAAGAAGTTATAACAAAAAGATTGAAGGATGTTCAGAAATAATATCTTTAGAGAAAATCAATTGAAAGTCGCGATCATGCATTGGCACGATCGTGAGTTTCATCGATCCAGCAAAGTTGCCGTCGTGCAAAAACATGATCATGACTTTGATATTTTCGAGAAATCACCGTCGTGTTACAACACGATCGTGCTTTTCTTTTTTTTCTTTATTAAATTTCTTTCCTTCTTTTCCTTTGATTTTCCTTTTTATTTCCAGACTTACTCATTCCTAATTCATCTATACTGCATTTCTAACTCCAACTACAAGCTCTATACAATCAGATTCAAGTTTACCACTAAAACACCAAGAATCCAAAATTTCATAGTCACTCCCTCTCTCTACTGTAAATTTTCCAAAAGCTAATTGTCACATCAATTAACTCAAATAACACTCAAAACAAGTCTTCTAACTCATTTCTAGCTTATCGACACACACACAATTCCAAAATCCAAAATTCATACTTAAACATCAAAATTTGATTCTCACACATGCAATTTTAAATTTTCTGCATTTTATTTATCTATCTTACTTTCATTTGAGGGTGAATCAAATGTACAGAATGCTGGATAAACAAGATAGTGTTTTTTGTGATGGTGTTTTTGGTGGAGAAATAAACAATAGAGGAATGAGAGAGCTGTAGAAGTGGTTTTGCTTAACATTGAACTACGTGGCTATTTTGCATGTATCACATCTATCACTTAAACACATCTGCCACTTATCAGCACACATACAAGACATTTTTCATATACGAATGTTGCCACGTGTCACACTATAACTGGCCCATAAATCAATATTTGTCTAAAATTCACCAAAAATTTCAAAATACCATAAACATACCAAAATTGCCAAATCACATTTAATAACTCAATTATACCTGGAAAATGTCAATGAATGCATATACAATCATATGAATGCGCAAAAATATGCATGTCATATTTAGCTTATGCATGACTTGCATTTTCTTAATTTCTCAATACTGTCTCATAATTCACAATTCTTGCCTTAACATGGGTAATGAGATGCTGCATCCGTATCCTTATAAGGTTATTTCGTTCTCCTCTCCAACCGATGTGGGATATTGCACTCTCCACCCCCTTAGGGCCTAGTCTAGCCAGCACAACGGTTCAGGTACTAGCTTTAATAAAATTTGTAATAGCCTAGACCACCTGCCTACAAATATTGTTCACTTTGGGTTGTCCCTTGGGCCAAACCCTTTATTATTTTGCTCTTCCCACCCCTGGGAAAATGTGTCTAGTGGGGAAGAGGTATCTATACCCTTGTAAGGCATACTTCGTTCTCCTCTCCAATCGATGTGGGATCTCACAAAATTGTTTATTCAACCATCCCTTAACCATAGATAACATTCCCACACCATTCCCTATGAGTAGAATGTCATCAATATACAGGATTAGGAAAGTAACCGTGCCTTCTTTTATTCTTTTATAAAACATAAAGCTCATCTAGGTTTTGCATGAATCCATAGGTTTTGATAGACTTATCAAAACTAATAATCTAAGACCTATATGCTTGCTTAAGTCCATAAATGGACCTTTGCAACTTGCATACCTTATGCTCATTACCTGACCCAACAAAACCTTTTAGTTGCGCCATATAAATGGTCTCCTCAAGATGACCATTAAGAAATGCGGTCTTGACGTCCATTTGCAATAATTGAAATAGGCTACCATGGCTAAAAGAATCCGGATGGACTTCAGAATGACAACTGGAGAAAAAGTCTCCTCATAGTCTATACCCTCTTTTTGAGTATACCCCTTAGTTAATTGTAACATCCCATTCCATAAGGGTTAGAACCCTAGATTTCTATAATTGGGAAAATAAAAATGAGAGATTAGGAAAATGCATTTCATGCATATACATAATGTTAGCAAACACACATGTGAATTTGAATTTTGCACATATCAAAATGACTGTACATGCATTCATTGATAATTGATGGGTGTAATTGATCTATAAATGTGATTATAATAGAAATTGTGAAGTTTTTGTATTGAAAATTGATTTTTTAGAGTATAAGCATTAATTTAGAATTTTTGTTAAAATATGAAAATTTTTAAAAAATTTAAGGATATTTTTGGACTAGGAAAAATGACTAGTGGCAGAACAATTGATGAATAGTAGTAAAAATAAGAGTCGAATGACAATGGAAATTTTTATATGTGACATTAGGATTTAATGACATATGTCATTAAAAATTGGGAGTCAATTGGATTAGAAATTTGAGACAAAGGAACTGGTTATTAAAGAGGACCCATTACAAACCACAAAGTGGTGACATATGATAGGTGACAAGTGTCACTTGCCATGCCATACATATCATGCTCATAACTTACCCTTGCGAGACAAATGTTCACTTGTTCTTCACTTGTGGCTAAATGCTCTGTCCTTCATTTTTCTTCATTCTTCTTCTCCACCATCTACGACACTCTCTTCTCACCCTTTCAACCTGAACTTTGCTTTAACCCTTCATTTTCTACTCCAAAATAATGTTGTCTTCTTCATTTATCACAAAAGGCCTAACTATTCCACCTTTAAATGATGATGCAAGTGTGAGAGAAGGAAGCTACGGTTGACAGAGATTTTGAAGAGTTTGAAGAATCTTGGAGTTTAATCAAGTAAGTAACCTATTACTCTTCATGGCTTTGATGAATGAAGCATGTTTGATAATATTTAGAGGTTTAATGTTCATAAATTGAGGACATATATATGTAAAGAAACGGATGAGAAATGTGTTTAGATTCATGTCTCGCTTTTGAGTTGATGGGTATAGGAAAAAGTGCAGAAAAACTAGATACACAATGAGTTTTTATTCTATTTTCTTGAGGAATTAATGTGAATCTCTTTGATTGTTCTTGTGATGAAATAAAAGGATTTTAAAGTTATAGAAAGGGAGTAATGTGGTATCTTGAAATGGTAGGAATTAAGGTGATAGTTAGAAGTGATATGAAAGTGAAAATGAAGTTTAATATGTGTAGGAAGTTGAAGAGGAATGTGTATATATGTGTATGTTCTATTATTAGTGTTCATGATCAATCATGGACTAAAATTTGTTTATAGAAGATATTGAGTTGAAATGGAGTTGAGAATGAGGAGTAAATGAAGTAGAAAAGGTGATTTTAGTACAAGATGTGTTAGGGTAAAATCTAGAATCAAAATTGGAAGATGGTATAGAAAATGTAGTAGTAGTATGTTCACTGAGTATGGTTTACTCTTTTACCCATAACTTTTTCTCTAGTTATCCAAACGATATGATTTTTTATTTGCATCACACAAAAGACATATGGCTACATTTTTTATGAAGACATAGAATTCAAATTCTGTCTTAAATGTCTCAAAATTTGACATGAATTTAGAACACTAGGTATGCTTCTGTGAAAGTTCGCCGCGACGAATTCCTTGCTTCATAATAAATCGCTTACCTCTTCTTCTCTGCATGCTGTGGCAAACTAGTGATATTTTTTCGAAAATTCCTCTTAGGATGAGTTTGCCGCGGTGAACTTCCCCACACCTTGAACATGCTTCAGTATTTTGACAATAGCTTATCCTATAGTTATCCAATTAGAATGATCTTTATTTTGGATAAAAATAGAGAAATATGATACAAATAGTCTAAACAAACAAGATTTTAATTCGGTATATAAGAATTTCAATTTTGGGGTGGAAATTTAGTATAGTGTACTATGTCAATATAAGAATATCCTAAAATTATTTATAGTATAACTTTCGAAATACTGAATCAAATTGAATGATCTTGGTGTCATTAGAAACTTAAGAGATAGGAGAAAATTTTTCTAGAAGACAGTGTTCTAAAATTTTCCCATTTGCATTGTCTACATGATCAGGAATAGTATACCTGAAAGTTAGTGTTTGGAAAAGAATCTAAAATGATTAATTGAGTTATAAAATTAGATTCAAAGTGTTTATTTGAGGTACAAACCCTATGTACAAATTTTACATAGTTAAGTTTTGATATAATACTAATAATGTGATGAGAATAATGGAAAGATACTCGGGATTGTCTTGAACATGCATTGTACATATTCTATATACAAACGTATGCATAAATGAATGTTTATAATTGTGCAAAGTTATTAATGTGTGTTTGCATTATGTGTATTGCCAAATTTTGATGTGTAGGATAAATGTCCACATTACAAAGTTTCCAGATCATGGAAGCTAACACTAATCTGGATTGTACTATGAGTTGATCTAGATGGTCCTACTTACTGATTGTTCTATTTATAATATGAATTGATTAATTATGCAATGAGAATGTGATTGTACTGATTCCAGACATTGAATGTTTGAGGAGTTTGATGCATGAGAAAATCATAATAAGTGATAATTGAATGCGAAATTGATGAAATATGTGATGTATAACTTGATTGTTAAATGCTAGACCTAGTTTCAAAGAAAAATGAAAATATGCATATGAATGAAAAAGTGATTCTCAACTTCAATATTGAATGCCGAACTTAGGTCTGATGATATGTGAAAGTGACTGAATGACCATATGAGATTGATGCATTCCATTACATGAATGCATAAAAGGTAAGGGCAGTTGTGACTGGAGTCGCCAGTGAAAAAGACCTTAAAGCTTTTACTGTGATCAGAGCCTAAGGCTCAATTATGCATGTACCCAATATACATTGAAGGATATAGGACGTTATCTAATATAGCTTAGTATCCACAAGGGATATGGGTAGCTCAGTATCTACTAAGGGGTATAGGCTAGTGAGGAAGGCACTCAGTTACAACAAAGTAATAAATTAAGAGTGAGTCTCATAAGCATTGCATATGCATATGAAAGTGCAATTTAAATATTTAACTGATTTCTGAATATGATATTTGTTGAATGTGAAATTTGAAATAAGTGATCAAAATGATATGTGATGCTATTTGATTATGATTGAAATGGTGTGAATTATGTGATTGGATGATCTGCATGTGATTTGTGATTGAGTGAGCCATCGAGGATGATCACTCACTGAGTTCGCAAAACTCACCCAAAATTTGCAATATTTTTCAGGCTCCGAAGGGTTACCCCATTAGTTTAACGGGAGTATAGCCACTACATAGAAGTTAGAAATTAAGATCAGGATCAATTCGCGTCTACATTTTTTTTTATTTTATATCAAATTGTGTTTTTCATAATGATTGTATCATTTGTATGTAAATAATTCTGTTTTGTAACAACTTTCCAAATTGGAAATGTTAGTAAATGATTTTGAAGTGCAATGTTATTATGTTTATAAGTGTTTTAACATTGTAATGGGCCCGATGGAAAGTGATGATTTGTGTAATGGTTGTAATGCTATAAATTAAAATGTTATAAAATAAAACAGGCCTAATTTGGTTATTGATTTTTTCATACGCTTATACTATTTTTTGAAAAAATTGTACTGAGTTTCAAGTGTTAGATTGTTCTAGCATGTCACCTTTGTGGGGCTCATACTTAGATATCACTTAAGTTATCAGTGTCTTGCAGGAGTGGGGTGCTACATTACCAATCTAGCTTTAAAGGTCTCTACCTTTCCATTTGATCCTCTTTTCCTTTTATAGATCCATTTACACCTTATGGCTTTTATACTTAGTGGTAGATCTACAAGGATTCAGATTTCGTTAGCGTACATCGAATTTATTTTTGATTCCATCACCTTTAGCCATTTTTCTGCATCAACATCATTAATAGCCTGTGTATACGTAATGAGACCCATTTCTTCTTAGTCTTAGATGGTAATTAATCCTTCTCCTATACCTAGATATCTGTCTGGCCGTCTCACAATCCACCCACTACATCTAGGCACTAGTTCATGTTCAGGTTACTCTTTTGATTCAACTCTTGAATCAATTTCAACATCTTGTTCTGTTATATCCGTCACAACTCTAGAATTGGATAAAATAATTAAATCCTTCAGTACTACTTCACTTCTTCCTTTGTGATTTCTCACCAATTCTTCCTTTAAGAAGGTTGTGTTTGTTGACACAAATACCTTCTTATCCTGAGAATTGTAACAATAGTACCTTTGAGTTCCCATAGGATATCCTACAAACAAACATACTTTAGACCTTTGTTCCATCTTTGTAGATTCATGCCTTCGAATCTGGGTTGGGCATCCCTAAGTCCTTAAGTGCCGCAATGAAGGCACTCGACTAGTCCACAACTCCCTAGGTCTTTTAGGCACCGATTTGGATGGATCAAAGTTGAGAAGATATGTTGTTGTTTGTATGGCATATCCCTAGAATGATTCTGGAAGGCTAGTATAGGACATCATCGATCTTACCGTTTCTAATAGAATCCTATTCCTCCTATTAGCTATACCATTTTGTTGAGTTGTTCGAGGAGCTAATAAGTTGGAAACAATTCCATTATCAATTAGAAATTGTTGGAGCTCTCTCAATAATTACTCACCACCTCGATCTGATCAAAGTTATTTTAAGGGCTTGCAAAGTTGCTACTGGACCCCAACTCTGATATTCAAAATTCACAAACTTTATATCGTTAGAAAGCTGGAAAGACCCTCCACAACTTTCTAGAAGACTATTTTTACCAGCTCTACCTATATCATTCCATATTTTTCCCTGAAGTCAGTACATAATTCTATCCCTATGGAAAACTTGAAATCTCCAATGTACCCTACGAGATAATAAGCGCATCCACACAGAACTTCTTCAATACTCAGTTCATTTTCCAAAACAAAAAAATTAAGTTCACACATAGCCTCCATTCATAGCCTTAATTACATATCGACATTTCATCAAGTCTTAACCCAAGTTACAAAAATACATTT
>JANSVA010076694.1:0-11629 GCA_025504915.1 Erythroxylum reticulatum | reverse complement strand
AATTTAGAAGTTATTTCATGTAATTTTTGATAATAGGTTGTATGATAGATAAGGATTTTAAGAATAAGATATTTTTTTGCCTCTTTAATTTTTTTATAATTATTTAAAAAAATTAATAATTTTATCAAATAATTTTTAGATCTGGACAGTTTTTCGAAAATTGTAGAAAATCTGTTTTGTTTGATGTTTTTGTATGTTTATATTTCGGTTCCAAAACCTTAAAAATATTTTTATGTGATAAAATTGTGTTAATTTGATGTTTAATTCATGCCTAAATGATTTTTCCCTAAATTTGATTTCCAAAAAAATTTTAGAAGTCATATTTGTCGTTTTTGGTGTCTTATCGGTGTTTCGGTCATATTTGAAGTTGTTTAATTTTGGGCGCCAAATAATTATTTTAAGGTAAATTAATTATGAATTAATTGCTGGAATTAGAAATTCATGTTAATTAGTTTAATCTTAATTCCAAATGAAATAAAATACAATAGTAACTTTAGCCAAGTTAGTAAAAAGAAGATAGTAAATCCAAGTATTAGATTGGGCCTTTCATGCTAGGATCTATAAGATGTCATAACCAAAATGATGTGTTTACATATATGCAATAGAAAATGCATGGCTAGGAGAATGTGTGGGCTTGCATGATGGATGATTATAGGCTTAGGCCTAATTTGATTGGGTAGTCCTTATCATGCCATATAGTTATAGACTATATATATAAGATCATTTAAGTTAGAGGACACCTTAGTCAAACCCCTCACTTAGAATATTAAAATGAATGCCTTCCTTTAATATGGTGAAAACTAGAGTCCTTTTAAAGTTAGGGTTGTTTTCAAACCAAGCCCTCTTTATATGGATATGTTCAAACCATAAAAATAGGATTTTCGGATTAATAGGTCAGTTTTAACTAGAAATGTTAGTTTGTTGGGAAAATCCAGGATCAATGTGGACAAAGGGGAAGTTGCGTAGTGTACATTAGATGTACGCATGTCAAGAGTTGATAGCCTAATGAGTGTGCACACATTAACAGTTGATAGCATTAGTGTACCATCCCATTATCCCATATTAGGATCTAGAACCCCATAATAGTGTAGATGAGAATATACAGAGACTTTAGAAATGCATTTGAAGCTCATACATAATTAAATATGCCTATACATGTGAATAATTATTTTTTAACACATCGAAATAATTGTACGTGCATTCATTGACATTTTCGGGTACAATTGATTTATAAATGAGAATTGTGGATTTTAATTATCTTGATGATTAAATTGGAGTATATTAAAATTGATTTGGTATTTTGGTGATATTTTGGGTATTTTGGCAATTTATAGTTTTTTTGGACTAGGAGAAAAATGTAGAATATAGAACAATTATTGTGTGACATGTGGATTGCTTAATTAGTGACAATTGGCTCACATGCAAAGATGACATGTGGCAGTGAATTAAGAACACATATTTTCTTATTTTGAATAAGAAAAAATTACTTTAGCTCACATCTGTTCTTCACCACCGAAGACACCAACATTGAAACTCTTTCCTTGTTCTTTTCCTCCATCACCAAAACAACTTGTTATTCATGTTTGTGTATTTGGCTTCTGACTCTCAACTACTAGAGAACTAGCTGAATATGATTATAAGTTTGTGTTGATGTTTGTTTGCTTGGGAGGATTAGAAAATCTGGAATTTTTTAGCTGGAATTTTACTGAATCAAGTAAGTTTTTTATGAATAACATTTTGATGATGTTTTAATGTTTTGTAAATGGATTTATGCGTGAGTGATGTGGGAAGAAATAAATTTGATGATAGTTAGTGATAATGAATAAGTACAGAAACATAGAGAAAAATGCAGAAAATAAGGAATATGCGTCAGGGATGTCGGTTTTTTATGTTTATGCTTAAATCTTGGAATTTTGAATTATTTATGTTGAGATGAGCTGAGATAGAAGTAGAAAAGATGGTTTATGCATTAGATGTATTAGTTGTAGAGTCTAGGAATAAAAAATCTGGAAAAAAAATAGAAGAGGGAAAAACTGTAGTTTCAATGAAGAAGAAGAGATGCATGATTGTGACTTTCATGGCTACTGAAGAGAGACAGTTCTGAATATCCTTTGTTCTTTATGTTATAACTTCTTCTCTTGACATCCAAATGACATGAGACTTGAACCAATAAACTTATAAAACATTGTTCTTCATTTCCAAAAAAATTTATGAACATCTGTATCCATTCGAAAAAGTCTAAGTAATAAATTTAGGATGAAAATGGTAAGTGTGCTAGAATATTGTTAAACTGGAATGATTTTAGTGATCATGCTTCGGTATTTTAGTCATATTTTGATCTATAGATTTCCAAATGAGATGATTCTTAATTTAAATTTAACACATTTGCGATACAATTTTTAAGAAGAAATTGAATTTAAATTCTGTCCCCAAGGGTCTTGAAATTGAGTCTTGGCTTAGGCTATAGCACTACCCGTGGTAGAAATCATATCCTATTGTTATCAAATAAACTATATTGATTTAGGCTGCATCAGATAAATTTGTCTTCACAAAAGTTGTATCTTATTCTTTTAGCTTTCAATTGGTATAAAGTTTGTAGTTTTTAAATATGAGTTGTACAACTTGAGTGCACGATCATGCCTTAGATCCTGGATCTACACATTCTTTTATTGCACCTCATATGGCATCTAAATTACATTATGATAGAGAGTTACTGAGATGTGGATTAAAGGTGAGTATACTGATAGGTAGTACCATTATGATTAGGGAAGTTTGTAATAGGTGTGTGATTCGAATTGATCAGACAGAGTTGGAAGTAGACTTGATTATATTACAGTTAAAGGAGATAGATGTTATACTAGGCATGGATTGACTCACTGCTCATAAGGTGATCACGAATTGTTATATTAAGCAGGTAATATTGAAATCTCCTAATCAGCCGAGAGCAGCTTTTAGAGGTATTAGCCAAGTAATGCCAACTAGATTGATCTCATTCATGAGTTCTTTGAGACTAATGCATGGAGGAAGTGAGGCTTATTTGGACCACATGATTAGTACCTGAGCTTATTAGAATGTCCAGGATATTCCTATTGTTAAGGAATTCCTAGATGTGTTTCCCGCAGAGTTACTTGGCTTACCTCCAGATTGGGAAATAGAGATTTACAATTGACCTAGTTCCAGGTGCTACATCTATATCTATTCCGCCCATATAGGATGGCACCTGTGGAACTAAAGGAGTTGAAGGTTCAGTTATAAGAATTGTTAGATAAGGGTTTTATTAGACTTAATGTTTCACCCTAGGGAGCTCCAATCTTATTTGTAAAGAAGAAAGATGGCACTTTGAGACTGTTCATCGATTATAGGCAACTGAATCGTGTCACAGTGAAGAATAAGTACTTGTGGACTAAAATTGATGACTTATTTGATCAGTTACAGGGAACTCAAGAGTTCATTAAGTTGGATTTGAGGTATGGGTATTATCAATTAAAGATAGCAGAGGCTGATGTACTAAAGAGTGCTTTCAGAAGTAAGTGTGGGCATTTTGAGTTTTTGGTAATGTCTTTAGGTTAACTAATTCCCTATCTACATTAATGGCTTTGATTAATAAGATGTTCCATCCCCATATGGATTGATTTGTAATTGTATTCATTGATGACATGTTAGTGTATTCAAAAAGCAAAAAAGAACATACTAAGCATCTGAGAGTGATTTTACAGATTATGAGAGAGAAACAGTTATATGCCAAATTTAGTAAATGTTAATTTTAGTTGAGTCAAGTGGTATATTTGGGTCACATAGAAAATGGGCATGGTATTCAGGTGGATCCAATGAAGATAGAAGCAATAATGAAATGGGAGGCTTTTAAGAATGTATCAAAATTCTGAAGTTTCCTAGGATTGGATAGATATTACTAGAGGTTTGTCAAGGGATTTTCTTTAATCTCAGACCCTCTGACTAAACTTCTGAGGAAAAATATAGCATTCTAATAGAATGAAGAATGTTAGAAGAGTTTTGAGAAGTTGAAACATCAGTTTACTACAGCACCAGTGTTGAGTATTCCATCAGGGATTGGAGGATATGTTGTATACAGGGATGCTTGGCATCAAGGATTGGGATGTGTATTGATGAAATATGGCAAAGTGATATCCTATGCATAAAGAAAACTAAGGTCTCATGAGATGAACTATCTAGTACATGATTTAGAGCTTGTTGTAGTTATCTTTTCTCTAAAGATATGGAGACATTATTTATATAGAAAGACATTCTAGATTTACACTGATCATAAGAGTTTGAGATATCTACTGAGTCAGAAGGAGTTGAACATGAGATAGAGGAGAAGGATAGAATTGTTAAAAGATTACGACTGCACAATTGAGTATCATCCGGGAAAGGCTAATGTGGTGGCTGATTCATTGAGTAGAAAGTCAAATACTAGTGTAGCTCAGATTCAGATATTGAGGTTACAAAGCTTAATTCATTTGGGAGCTTTGAATATGGAGTTAAATCTAGAGCATAATGAAGCATTGATAACCACACTAAATTTGAGGCCGATGTTACATGATCGAATTTGAAAAGTCTAGAGTAAAGATCCTAAAATGGTGAAACTGATTGAGAAAGTTAAGATGAATCCAGATTCTAAATTTGAATTAAGAGATGAAACATTATGGTTAAAAAAAGATTATGTGTGCCAAATGTGGATGAATTAAGAAAGGAAATTCTAGAGGAATCTCATATGGTAGCTTATGCTTTGCATCCTGGTACTACCAAGATGTATAATACGCTAAAACAACATTTTAGGTGGTCTAGAATGAAGAAGCAAGTAACGGAGTTTATTTCTAAATGTATAACATGCTAGTAAGTTAAGGATAAACTTCAAGCCCTAGTTGGAAAGTTACATTCGTTGCCTATTCTAGACTAGAAATGGGAACGAATTACTATAGATTTCATAATAAGATTTCCTAAGACTCCGAGGTAGAATGATGTTATATAGGTTGTACTGGATTGATTGATTAAGTTGGCCCATTTCATACCAGTGAGAGAGAATAACTCACTAGACCAGTTAGCCCGAAAGGATGGATATGATGAGGTGGTTAGATTGCATGGGATTCTAGTATCCATTGTATCGAACAAGGATCCTAAAAACACTTCGAGATTCTAGAAGAGTTTGCAATCAGCTATGGGTACAAAGTTAAACTTTAGCATTGCATGTCATCTTCAAACAAATGGACAGAGTGAGAAGACAATCAAGATTGATGAGGATATGCGACCATGTGTATTGGAGTTTCAAGGAGTATAGGATCAGTATATATCATTGATTGAATTTGCTTATAACAATCATTATCACAGTAGTATCAAAATGGAATCATATAAGGCATTGTATGGCAGAAAGTGTCGATCGCCTTTGCATTGGGATGAAGAGGGCTTAAGAATGGTTGAAGGTCCAGAATTAATAAAAGACACTGTGGATAAGGTTAAACTGATCAGGAGTCGAATAAAAGTAGCTCAGGATAGACAGAAGAGCTATGTGGATCAACATTGACGGGATATAGAATACAATGTAGGAGACAGAGTGTTTCTGAGAGTGTTGCCTTAGTGAGGTATGTTGAGGTTTGGTAAAAAAGGCAAGTTGAGCCCTAGGGACATTGGTCCCTTTGAGCTCATTAAGAGGATAGGACCTTTGGCGTACAAGTTAGCTTTGCCTAATGAAATGTCTCAGTTGCATAATGTTTTCCATATGAGCATGCTAAAAACAATACAAATGTGATCCAACACATGTGATACCGGCTCAAGATATTGAGGTTGCTAGTAATCTAAGCTATGTTGAGGAGCCAATCAAGATAGTGGGTTATAAGAAAAAGTAGCTGAAAAACCGAGTAATTCCATTGGTGAAAGTCCTTTAGAGAAATCACTCGACTGAAGAAGCAACTTAGGAAATAGAGGAGCATATGAAAAAGCAACATCCCCACATATTTCATCAATTAGGTGAGAATTTCGAGGATGAAATTTCTTAAAGAGAGGAGAATTGTAACATTCCATTATCCCATGTTAAGGTCTAGAACCCCATAATAGTGTAGATGAGAATATACAGAGACTTTAGAAATGCATTCCATGCTCATGCATAATTGAATATACACATACATGTGAATAATTTTTTTTGACACATTGAAATAATTGTACATGCATTTACTGACATTTTCCTAGTATAATTAATTTATAAAATTGATTTATAAATGGGAATTTTGGATTATAATTATCTTGAAAATTAAATTGGAGTGTATTAAAATTGATTTGGTAATTTTGGTGATATTTTGGGTATTTTCGAAATTTATAGTATTCTTGGACTAGGAAAAAATGTAGAATATAGACCAATTATTGTTGACATGTTGTAACATCCCACTAACCATGTTAAGGAAAAACACAATAAATGAGAGAAATTTATGAGAAAGTAGGAAACACATTTCATGCTCATGCATAAAATGTCATACACATACACATGAATAGTGAAAATTTTTGCACAGGAAATTAATCGTACATACATTCATGAATAATTCTGGGTATAACTAGTTACAAATGTGGTTATGTGAGAATTTGAATTATAACATTAAAATTGATGTGGAGAATATGTGTATTGATTTATAATTCTTTTGGAGAATTTTTGGAAAAACTTCGAAATTTTTGGAGTAATTTCTTTGGACTAGAAAAAATGCCAAGTGGCAAGACAAATGATAAATGGTAGTAGAATTACTGTCTAATGGCAATGGAAATTATGATAAATGATTTTATGATTTAGTGACAAGTGTCATATGAAAATTTAGAGACAATTGGATTGAAATTTGGAGACAAATATACTAGTTTTTAGTAAGGGATGGGACCACAAGAAGGTGACAAGTGTCACTACCACTCACCACTCCTTCCACTCACGACATTCTTCACTTGAAAGACCAACTAAATTGTTTTGTCTTTCAATTTATCTCTTGCTTTCTTCATATTTTCATGGCTCCTTCTTCTTCTCTTCTTCTCCTTAACGATTTTTGACTCACCCACAATGGACCTTGCTTCCATCTTTCAATTACTACTTCCACCTTATTGTTCCTTCAATTTACCACAAGAAAAACCTACATTTACCTCCTTTAGAAGATGAAGAATGTGTGATGCTTGGGAGCTAGGGTTGAGAGAGATTTTGAAGAGTTTGAAGCTAAACCAAGTAAGTTTTTCTTTAAATGTCATGGGTATAGTTAATTTAAGCTAGATTGATGAGTAAATTGAAAATTGATGACTTAGTTATGCAAGGTTTATGTATGTGTCATGGGTGGTGAAAATTTTCTGTACATGTCTTATTTTTGGATATGTAGGATTAGTAATAATTCATGTAATGGTATAAAGATGTTTTAATGTTAAAGGATCAGGTGATAGTTAGAAGCGAAATGAAAGTGGAAATGAAGTTGAATATGTGCAGAAAATTGATGATGAATGCACTTATATGTGTATGTTCTGTTATTAGTGTTTATGATCAATCATGGGCTATAATTGGTTATAGATGATGTTGAGTTGAGAGGGAGTTAGAATAATGGATAAAGGCTGAGTATTGAACTAGAAATAAAAATTTGAAATGTGGGTTTTCGAAAAAATTGAAATTCTGAATATTTGGAAAATGAATAGTAACAGTGTTGAATTTTCAAGCTGAAACTTTCACGAATTTTTTGTATTTATCTAAGCATATTTTGACAAAATTGTCTTCATGAAAGTTGTAGATATTTCTTTAGCTTTTCATTGATATAAAATATGAAATTTTTGGACATTGGAGTGGAGAGATATGATATTTAGAAGTCTGTGATGTTACATGGGATGGGCATTTAGGACAGTTGCATTGATTTGAAATTTTGACCCTTATAAAGGCAAAATTTATTTTTAAAGCCTTCATGGAAGTTGTAGGTGTAGAAATCTTCTTCAAAATGGTCATTGAACTACCTTAATTCGATAGTTTTAGTAAAAGTTATACCTATTTTACCAAACAGGTCTGAAGAAGAAGAGAAAAGGGAGGAAGAGGGTGCCAGTCGCGATCGCGTCGCTATCACGACTCTGCTGAAGGCTCGCACAGGTCATGATCGCGACCTGCAGGTCCTCCCAGCCTGAACATGTTTTACTCTTTTGGCCATAACTTTTTCTTCCAACCTTTAAATGACCTAATTTTTAAAGCATTGGATTCATAACACATTCTTCTATCTCTCCAAAAAATTTATATCTTTTGATTTTGAGTTGAAAAAGATTGATTGAATCAAAGTAAAGGTATCAGTTGGAAGAGCGTGAACTGGATATTTTACTAAACATGTTCTAGTATTTTGATGATAACTTGATCTGTAGGATTCCAAATAAGATGAATTTTTTTTGGAGTAAACTAGTGATATAGGCCTACAAATGTTCTTAAGAAGTCGAATTTCAATTCTTTCTTTAAGATATTGAATATCTTGATGGAAGTTGCACACAGTACACTATTATTGAATGTGAGCAACCCGATAATGTTGGAGGTATATCTTCCAAATTACTTAATCAAATTGACTGATTTTTGTGTCAATGGAAAGATAAGACATAGAGGAACACTTTTCTAGGAGAGATTATGACCAAATTTCATCTGATTCGCTTTCTAATTAAATTTGAACAGAAGACCCGAAAGTGTGACTTGGAAAAAAAATTCTGAAGTAAGTCAATGAGAAAGGAATAGAGATTTTAATGGTTTGGTGAGGCATAAGCCTAAGTATAAACTATACTTAGAGGAGTTTTAATATGAAAATGACTTTGTGATGAAATTAATGGTAAAATACCCTGGATTGTCATGAACATGTATTGTGCATATTTCAATTCATTCATGTGCATTATTAAACACTTATGATTGTACAAATTGTGATATATGTGCATGTTATTTGATTTAGAGAAGCAATTGGAACGTCAACCTCTAGACATTGAAGGCAGTTCCAGGCTTTAGCTTCGGGAGCAACTTATGAGTAACCTAGATGGTTTCTCTCAATTATTGTTTGCTTAAATGTTGTTATTAATGATAAATAAATGTGATTGATGGTGTTGGTTTCCAGAGAGGAGGTCCAATGAGTGTGATGTATAAATGAAATATTGAAGTGCTCATTGAATGTGAATTGGACTGAATAAGTGGTTGACTTAAGTGTTGAATGCCAGACTAAGGTCCAACGACAATGTGAATGAAATGTGATAGTGAATATGATTGTGTGACATTGAGCACTTTCAATTGATTGAATATATGTGATGCATTTCATTACATGAATGCATGATCAGATAATGGGAGTTGTGACCAGAGGAGCCACCGATCAGAGCTTAAGGCTCAACACGTAAAAAAGAGCCTCGAGCTCAAAAGTGATTCAGAGCCTCAGGCTCAATGTTTAATGAGCCCTATATAGGACAGTTATCAATGAGCCCAGTATCCAATGGATATGAGAAAGCTAGGCACTCGGTCACAACAATGTAATAATTGGAAAAGTGTCTTATGAGCATTGCGTATACATTTTGTTAAGTATGTTTGCTGGATTGAAATGCTAAATTTGCCTATACTTAAGTGAAAATGCGATACTGATGTAAAGTGCAATTTTTTTTGAAATATTTCTTATGTGAAATGAAGTATTGCATGAATTGAGTAAACCATCGATGATGGTTACCTCACTGAGTTCGCAAAACTCACCCAAAATTTGCAATTATTTTTTAGGAATTAGAAGAATACCCTGTTAGCCAAACAGGAGTATACTTACTGTATGCAAGAGAAAGATAGAGGTCGAGATCAGTTCACGTTTGAATTGTATTTCTTTATTTTCATATTGAATTGTATATTCCGCAAATTTTGTATCATTTGTTATTGAATATTGCGGTATGTAATAACTTTTAGAATTGGAAATGTTTTGTATTTGTAATGGGCCCCAAAGAGATTAGTGAATCTCTGATGAGTTGTGTACTGATTGTTACATGTAACTGAAAATGTCTATGAATGAAATCGGCCCCAATTTGGTTATGGATTTCCGTACGTTATATTTGTGATTTCAAAAAGAAATGTACTAAATTTTGACTAATTGAGTGCTCTAGCATGCCACCCCCGCAGGGCATTTACTCGGATATCACCCATCGATGTCGGATTCAAGTCTTGCGATAGTGGGGTGTTACAGTTATGTGGTATCAGACCCAAAAAGTACTATCTTATAATGGGCATTTCTGAAATATGTGTCAAGTTACATGCATTTAAGTCATGTCATAGCAGACAGTGGCAACTGATCCCTAGTTTGAGTCGCATGAGTATGAGTCACACACATGAGCATGTGTTAAGTGTTTAAGCTGATAGAAATAGTGAGAAAAGTGATGATATGCCATAATGTGAGAAAATGGAGGTTGTGAATATTTAGAAATAAGAAATAGTATATGAGTAAAGGTGACAGATAATGAATCAACGCATTTGTATTGGTAGATGTATTATTGAATACGACATCAAAATTGTACTGTGGTGAGATGTCTTTGGATGTAAAATAGATGTGAATTCATTGTCATGAACTGATTAAGGAAAGAAGTGATAGAAACATGAATGATGAGATTTAAAGTGTACAAGCTAGGTTAAAAGAAAAAAATAATTCTATGAATTTGAAAGTTTAGACTTGGACTTGAAATGAATGTCAGATAAATATGATAATAGTTATGATTTAGCGTAATAATATATCTGCGATATTAAGATCAGAATTTTAGGATGAATATGCATCTATAACTCTGAATAGATTGTGAATATATATATGTAAGATGGATAAATGACAATAGGGAAATGAGATGGAAACGAGGAAAGAGTAAAAGGGAAATGAAATAATCATAAATGACTTAATAAGAAATGAATGATATGTAGTATAGAGAAGGTTAGAACTGCGCAGAAGTTGGAATTTATGTATGAATGCGATTAAGAAAAAAATGATGAATCAAATGAAGTGAGTTAATGCACACAAAATGGTAGTTCAATTATTATAACAATATGTAACATTAGAAGAGGTAAATTCGAAGAAAATTAAGGTCAAGTTGATGTTAGCATATGTCAATATGAGGAAACCCCAATCGTGGTCAAGACTTAAGAGATAAATATTGTTTAGAATCAATTGAGATCAAACTAGCATTAGTGTAAGATATAAATTAGTGATTGTCAAAACTAAAGCTCTAGATAAAATGGGATGACCTTAATGATACACACCTAAGCATATGTGACAATAAACATATCCACTACTTCATCGAGTTTTGGTAAATAGAATGTTATGACTAGTAAGAGACAATAGAAAGTGATCTTTTGAGATACCAAGAATGGCTAACAAGCAATGATGGAAAAAGTTGATTGATAAAGGGTATATGAATAATATGGATGATTGAAATGAGAAATCTTCTTTCGAAGAAGAAATTCATCGAATTAGATTAAGTAGACTGGATAGTCTATTTTTAAGAATTACCAATGAAGGAATAAATCAGAAATGATATTGGAGTCCTAGTCCTAACAGAGACTCAAGCCTAAGATGTAAAATATATTACCGAAGGTGTATGCATTTGGTTTGATGTAAATTATCCAATTACACGAGTGGATTCATGAATTGAGGAG
>JANSVA010076560.1:0-11635 GCA_025504915.1 Erythroxylum reticulatum | reverse complement strand
TACACCACTAGGATTCACATGCATAATCATGAATCAAAGGAATTTTTAAGGTTGCAATATAGGCAAAGGTTAAGGTGGGATGTATTTGGATAGTGTAGTATAAAAACCATCAAAACTAGTGAAGCAAAAAAAAACGCTCAATGTAATATCAAGCGCCAAAACTAACATTCACTCAAAACTGGTTACCATCAGATATAATGAGTGCAAAATCTCTGTTTCATAGCTTAGATTCAAGCTCTCACACCGCAAACCATAAGAAACATAAGGAATTAGCATAATGACTCACACAATTTGATGATAAACTATACATTGTAACCATAAGGAGAGACCCTACAAAATAACTTCTCCCAAATATGCATCATACTCAAATCAACTATTCCATAAAACTTTAGGATGAAAGAATAATCATGAATAACTTTGCAACGTAAATACATTTCCTTGATAATTTTATTTAAATATATTTTTCTTTCTTTTCTTTTCTTTTTTAGTATAAAAATTGAAAGAATCTATATCAACATTTGGAATTCATTGATAAGATATAAAATTAAATTCCAACAATTATAATCAACCCACACACTTATACTTTTGTGTATCTACAAACATTAACAATCATAGATGCTCCACTAGATTTAATGCTTAGGTAGCACATTTGGTTCAGTTAAAAGCATGTAATATGGTTAGCATAAAAAGAAAAGATAAATAAAGCTCAAGGGGGCTTATCAAAAGGGAAAATTATATCAATAGGTAGGATATTTGGATAAAGTGGCTTGTAAAACAAAGAATGTCTATATCATTTTCATGTTAACACATGTGATAAAAATGTGGTCTCATATAAAAAATCAAAGCAAAGTTAGGACACATATGTCATGAAGGTCATACAAACAAAAAGCAATGATACTAATATGGATGTGTTAGTCTATAAAGGCTCAAAATCTCATTAGCTTATTTCTACCCATGAGTCACTACTCTTCAAAAGATAATATATATTGACCAATCACAAGAGTAAAAATTCATACTCAAGTTTCCATGAAATTTTCTAGTTAATTGACTCTTTGATTAAGAATATATAGTCCTAGAATCAATAAAAAAAGAAAATATTTTTTGATTTGATTTGATTCTCTCTCTTTTTAACAAACACACTTAAAAACTCATATTTATATAAGAAAAAACAACTTAAAAGTAGTCATGATAATCCTCACCCCACATTTAAAACTTACATTGTTCCCAATGTAACATTAAATTTAAGAAATGGAGCATTCAATAAAAAAAATGCAAAAATGTAAATGAAAAGAAACAAACTTCCCTTAGGTTACCTCCCAAGGAGAGCCATTTTTTTCGTCACTAGCTCAACTCTATGGTTTCCTTCTCTTTTTCCACTTTTGGATTTTCCACTTAAGGTTCTTTAGGATAGGGCCTGATTTGATGAACACTTACATGCAATGTCTTTGCTATCTTCAAACTTTTAATCTCTATTCAATCCTTGCACTCTTAAAAAATCTCCAATATCTCTTAATCCTTTTTCTCCTTGTTCAATTTCTCTAACCTACTAGAAAAAGGTGAAGGGTTAGTCATAAGCAATCCCTTGAGTAGTCTTCTCCATATTTTTTGAACTAAAGGATATATCTGTATCTCTTTCAAGCTTCTTCTCAATTTCTTCTTCACTAGCAATCCTTTGGTTAGTCCTCTCAAGAGTCTCAAGCTATTTTATACTCCTTAAGGTTATCGCGCTAACGTTCTTTGGAGTCATCTTAGTTTGAGATGGTTGCTTCTCTCCGCTTTGTGATTTTAAATAATTGATAGTTGTTTCCATATGATGCATCTAAATTACCAAGTTTAGGAATCTAGACCTTTCATCTTGCTAAAATTATTTCATATCCTGATGAAATTGCAGAGTATTAGTAGCAATAAACTTAACTAAGTTTTCTACAGTTGTAACTGAGTTAGAATTAGAGGCTTCTAGTCTATTTAGGAATTGTTATACACTTTGCAGCCTATCCAGGAAGTAGTTTTGATGGTAATCTCCTTTATAACTAAGGTTTAGGTGATCTCTCCAACCTGAGTTATAGGATTGGGATCATGGGTCATGGGAAAATTTTCCACCAATATCATTAACATACTCCAATGGTGATAATCTCCCTTCGCAATCTCCTTTCTGTATGTAAACACTAATAAACATGAAAAGATCAAGAAATAAATGTAAAAACGGTAGTTAGAATCAAATATATAGAAAAAAACAACATAAATTAAAAACAAAAGCTAAAGCACCACACTCTCCGGCAACGACGGAAAAATTCTTGATATGTGTCGAATGCACTAGAAAATAAATCCTAACTCTATACAACTAAATTGATACTAATGGTGAGTAGGGATCATATCCACAAAAAGTGTTTGTGTAGCTTTTGTAATGAAAAGAATCGATGTTTAGGATATGGGGGGTTTGGTTGGATGTAATTAAGTAAATTAAGAGTATTTGAACTAACAAAAACAAATCAAATCAAATCAAACAATTAAATATTGATAAAATTGATGAATGAGTTTAGAATCCAGTTTTTAGTTCAATCTTAACCTACGCATAAATAATTCAATCTTAGCATACAAATAAATAAATATACTTTATTATCTTATTGTTTTCACACCTTTCTAAGAAGCTGCTAATTGTAAGTTAACAATAAGCTCTATTAACTCCAATTTTCTCTTAGGTCGTGTTTAATCAAAATAAGCTTTTTGATTAAACCTAGCTATAGAGAAACCTAGAATAAGCTCTCTAAATTTAATAGGACATTCGCATTATAAACTAGGAAAATAGATTAATGTAGGTAACAATCACACAAGCTTGGGCCATTTAAGTTATGCCAAGCTATCCCAAATGAATCATCACCATTATTTAACCTCAAATGAATTGAAAATACAACTTTTACATATTGGATTCCATATTCTAGCAATAAGTTCAACCATAAACAATCTATTAAGAACAAGAATATAAATCATTCATACATGAACACCAAAATAAAGAGATGCCCAAATATGTTCTTCTGTTTTGATATCCCCTCTCAACTGAAAGAAGGAAGATTAACCCTCTATAGATCTCAAAGAAGAATGTGTTATGCATCCCTTCATATTCCAAAACCACTTCATGCCTTCTTTAGCTGCTCAAAATGTCTATTTATATGAAAAACTAGGTTTTTGTCATGCATCCAATTGTGTATCACCAAAATATGCCACTTCCGAGATTATGCATGATCATGCATCTTGCAGGTTATGCGAATTCTTCATTTTCTTGTGTTTTCTATTACATCTCCTTTATGTTCCACAATGATAAATGAGTATGAACATTAAGAAAATAACTCAAAGAATATGCTTTTAACTCATTTTAGCTCTTGTGCTTCCAACTTGTACCCAAAACCACATGTGAACTAAAATGAGTATCTTAAGTGTTTCATAATATTAATCACTAAGTATTAAGGAATGATATATAAATAGTCAAGCACACATAAAACTTTCAATGATCCAAATGTCCATTGGTAAATTGTGAAAGTTTACCTACATTGGATCAATCGTACTTTTTTCCAACTCCATTCCAAGCCTCCTTTTCTAGATGAATAAGGTTGCTTTCAAATGTGACATGGACCTTATTCTATTATATCTTTTAGATTAGAATCATCAGAGAATTTGAATAAGATTGCACTATCTTCTCTAAAAATTATTTTGTCCAACCCTTTCTTATATAACCTAGATCTTGCCCAAGCATTCATTATAGTAATTGCTGGTCTTTTGGTCTAGAAAGAAACAATTAAAATTAAGGCTATAGGTTAAGCATTGGCACCAGCCTTGAGTAGCTCGATAGTAGGGGAGATGACTCCATCTTTAATGACATTCTAAAAGTGCTGAAGAGCTCCTTTACTGCGTTGAGTCTAAAATTTAGTCCTCTATACTCCTATTGGTTAAGATTCTTCTGAATTTCTTTCAACATTTGCATTTTTTTCATCTCTCTTCTTGATGTCCTTGCCTCTAGATTTTGTAAGAAGCGACTCCCTAGGGAGAGCTAGGAAGTCATCCTTAAGGAGTGAAGTTTCTCCCTTTTACATATCCGCATGCAAGTCCTAGGGAAGACCTCCCATTGAGGCTAAAACCTCAATCATCGTGTACTAGTAGTCTATATAGAAGAGGGAACAAACCAGTTGAGGGAAAGAGTTGACTCCAAAAAAGGAAAGACACAGGGGTAATTTAGTAAATAAGTTAGAGAAAAAATCAGGCAAAGAGAAGTGATTCCCTTTTTTTTCTTCCTAATTTAGTATGTTATATAAGCAATTACATTAAGGAAGTTAGTAGATGGCTGGAAAAATTAGCAACATTAGAGTAATTAACTAAACTTTTTTTGTGTTGATGTACTTATTTAAGAAAATGTTATAGTGAAAAGATTACAAATATCAAAATCCTTTCACTAAAAAGTTATTATCATGGATTTTTTGCTAATAAAATCCTATTAATTATGAATTTAAATTTTATTAAAAATAAAAATAAAGATAATTTATTTCCACATAATTCATATCATTTTTATGAATTGTATACAGTCAAAATATATTAAATTATCCATTAAGTGGCAATATTTTAAAATTAAACATGTTTAATATCCAATATTAAACAAATGTTTAGTTAAGCTCAATTACGATCAAGTGTATAACTATATTGTTCATTATGTATTTTTAATTTTGACTTCTTGTTCCTTATATATTGCATATTACATGTAGGCTCTATATTTGACTTTAAACAATTTACTCTTCTTCATTAGTTTAATGCTAATTTTAAAAGACATAAAAGCTTAAATGTAGTATCTTGTAGTAGAGAAAATTTGTTTCCATTTGTTTCATAAATTCAAATTTAATACAGGATGGAAAATTATTTTCTAATTTTTTAGATCTAATATAAATGTTTTCAACTAGCTTGAAGGTAAATTAGAGAAAATGCATATAATTTGACAGATGAAAAAACTAAAACATTAATATGATATTTAATTCACAAACTAAATTAGTGTTTCATTTTTCTATTTGACTTGCCAATTTATCCATTTTACTTTAAAAAAAATTAGTGTTTCAAACACCTCATTTTTCCTAACCACCTAACATCTAAGGATTTTTAGATTATAGTAACTTATGAAATATTAATCAATGAATAAAAAAAAGAACTCATGAAGGCATTAGCCAACAAGCTAATATCAAATAATTTTTCTGTAAAATATAACTTAAAATATGAACTTAAGTTAGTGTGATAAAAATAATAATCATAAGGTCTTGTAACTAATAATCTTCTTTAGTCATTATAAATGGTTGACCTTGTGCTACAATGTATGAATTTTGATCATGGTTTTTCGATGTGTGTAAGTTCTAATGATTAACCTCAATAATCCACAAGCACACGAGTCATTTGTATAGTACCTAAGGTGTTGATCCCATGAGGAGGGATAATCTAATCTTAAAGCTAAGGACAACACAATTCACAGAAATTCAAAAGATAGCAAAACTAAAACAAGAATTCAATTCAATCACGCAATTCAATCTAAGAATCAATTACGAAAATATTAACAATTAAGCTATTGCAAAACACTCAAGAATTAACCTAAAGAAACTATCAATTGAGAGAAAGGAAAATTTAACCTATCTTTAACGTTAACCTAATCGTTTATGATTTACCAGATTATTGGTTCTAGGCGATCCTAGGGTTGATTACTCTTTCTCGAGTTATAATCATTAACACTAAATTATAAACCTTAATTAGATTATGGAAAATTGCAAATGTTCAATTAACAACCTCACCAAAACCCTAATTAGATATGAAGTTGTCCAATAACTATCGGGAACCTATGCGAGATCTCTCTTCACATAGTTACTAATTTGATTAATTTCTCATTATTATTAAATCATCTAACTCTCATTAGCCTAATTTAATAATTTTTCATTCGACTCACCCTCTTAGTCTATTATCGAATTATGCAATCATAGAAATCAATCACAATAAATCTAATAAACATAAAAACAATCAGATTTCATTAAATCAAAGATAAAAAACTGAAGGTGAGTTTAGAACATCTCAACATTCACAAATCCCATCATCAAACTGCTATTCCTAATTATATATAATAATAAAAATGGAAAATAATAGGAAACACAATCTTGAATGGAGATGGGAGGTAGCAATGTCATGAAACTCCTGATCTAGGAAGTACGTCGATGTCTGCTTCTTCTCCACTTTTTTCTTTATTATTCTCTTTCTCAATCTCTTAACCATCCTCTCTAGGGTTTCTCTCAAAAGTGGATGATGCAAGAAGCTCCTCCATCTTCTTTATCTTATTCTTTATATACCTTTTGTGTTCTGGGCAGCGTTAGGATTTTTTCAAAGTTCGAAAGGTCCAAAAACTCCCTTAAAACTTGACATTTTTGAGTGTCTGTGTGTCTACCCAATGTAGGACATGATCGTGGGCCATTTTCGAGCCTTCTATCATGATCATGGCAAGTAGACCATGATCATGGGCTGTGTCTTGGGCTTTTGTTACAGTCGTGGGCTAACTCCAGTTCTTCTTTCATGATCATGGCCTATTGTGCCACGATCGTAGGCTGTTGTTTTGGCCCGAGTGTCTCTGAAACTTCTCCATTCTTGAATGTCGACCCTGAAATACCAACAAACACATCAAAGGTATCTTAAAAACATAATAATTAAGCTCAAAGACTTGTACTAACCCATAAAAACACTTAAAGACAAATAATTAACAAATACACATAATTCTAACCTAAACACATACTAAATGATTGAATTAACAATTAATTACATATCAAATTAAGCCCTAAAACATGATGATGCTTACACTTATCACATTTTCTTCCTTTAAAATCTTCCTTTATGTGCAATAAAGGTAAAAATTTTGTTTGCACAAAGCATAAGCAAATTGAAAATCTAATGAAGGTTTGACCTTTTAGTCAATAAAAGCATATATATATTGAAAATTTTAAAGGCATGACCCTATAGCCAATAAAGGGTAATTATGATGTCAACTGGAAAAAACCAAACTCCTATATGATAAAAAAGTCACAAGTCATTATTTATTTTGAAATTGGCATTTTCTCTTATTTGGCCTGCTAGCAAATACGAAATTTAGGAATTGCCTTTAAGTAGTAGAAGACGTTGGCCAATCAAATGAAAAAGAAAACATGTACCAAAACCATATAAAAAACCTTGTCCCCACTAATTGAGTGGTAAAAAGATTTAAGAAGGCAATAGAAAAGACCGTAATATGCATATAACATAAAATCTTCAAACCCATCTGCATCACAATTTCATCCATACATTATAAATGCAGAATTGTAAAACATTATCTCTTTTTATACAAGGATTTTAAAGGCAATAAAGTGGCTCAACCTAAAAACCTATATAGATATCTTGCAGAACTTCCTTGAAAATCATAAAACACAAGTCACCCTCATATATCAACTCACTTAGAGGCATAAAATTGGTAGATCTTTCTACATATACAATTGCACATCACTACAAACTTGTGCTATATTAAGAATTATTATGACAAGAATTGACTACTTAAGTTTTAAATGTTATTTGAAATTCTTTAAATGATATTAGAGGATTATTCATAAGAAGTAGGGAAGATTTAATCGTGGATCTCTATATAAGAAGTGAGATTTTGTTACTTTTAGAAGTTAAATTTTGACCTATTGTGATGATCTATGTGGAATAAGTTAAAGAATTATAGTTAAATAACCTAATTAGTGTCGGACATAGAGGATAACTGACGCCATGTTTATAATATTATTAAAGTGTTAAGAACCAGAATTTTATTTATATGTTGCTAATCGTTTTTGGGGTATTGTATTCATGGATAATTTTTTAGGGTGACACATTTTACTGCATGTCGTAAAGCCAATGATGCATCCAACATTGCTGAATTTTTCTTTAAAGAGATTGTTATAATGTATAGAGTTTTGATTGGCAGTTTTGTTGTTTATAAGTTTTAGTTATTAACCCTTAATAATCCATAAGTGCACGACTTGTTAGCTTAGTACTAAAGGTGTCGATCCCACGAGGAGGGAGTTAATCTAATCCTAAAATCTAAGGCCAGAAATAATAACAGAAATTCAAATTACACAAAATAGATATGAGAACTTAATTTAATCAATCAAATTAAGAATTAAATAAGAAATACTAATTACTAAGCAATTGCAACACACACAAGAATTAACCGAAAGAAATTAACAATTGAGAGAAAGGAAATTTTACCTATCCTTAACGCTAACCTAACTAATTATGAATTATCAAATTGTTGGTTTTAGACTATTCTAGGGTTGATTAATCTCTTTCGAGTTATAACCATTAACCCTAAATCATAAACCATAATTAGATTATGCAAGTTGTAATTTCTCAATTCACAACCTCCTGATTAGCTCTAAAGTTCTCTAATAAACTATCGAAAATTTATGTAAGATCTCTTTTAGCATAATTCTCGATCCGATTCAATTCTTGTTATATTAAATCATCTAATTCTTGTTGATCTAATTTAATCATTTTTTCATTCAATTCACCCTCTCAGTTTATTATCAAATTATGCAATCGTAGAATTAAATCACAATAAATCCAACAAACACATAAACAATTAGATTTCATTAATTAGGAGTAAAATTCTGAAGCTAATTCTATACATCAACTATTCAATCTAATTCTATACAATAATAAAAATAAAATTAAATAGGAAATACAATCTAAATAGATGATGGAAGGCAGTGACATTGAGAAACTTTGGATCTGGGAAGTACTTCGAGTCAGCTTCTTCTCCTCTTCTCTCTTCCTCCTTCTCTTCCTTTATCTCTTAATGATTTCTCTTTAGGTTTCTCAAGGTGGTTGATGAAAAAACTCTCTCTACCTCTTTTCTTGTTCTTTAAATATGCTCTTGTGTTTTGAGCAGCTCTAAGATTTTTTGGGGTTAGAAAGATCTAAAAAATCCCTCAAAACTCAACGTTCTTGAGTATCTGCGCTTCTGCCTAACACTAGCCATGATCTTGGCTCTGTATGCCATGATAGTAGGCCATTTTCTAGGCTTATAACATGATCGTGACATGGGCCATTTCTTAGGCTTCTGACACGATCATGGCATGCCAGGCCACAATCATGATAGAAACACCAGACTTGGCCCACGATCATGGCCTGACATGCCACAATTGTAGGCCATTGTTAGCCCAAATGTCTTCGAAACTTCTCCATTCTTCGATGTTGACCCTAAATCACTAGCAAACACATCAAAGTACCTAAAAAATATAATATTTAAGCTTAAAGACTTGTACTAACCTATAAAGCACTTAAAACATATATAATTGACAAACTAACCCAATTCTAACCTATCACATAATAAATGACTAAATTAACAACTAAACACATATCAAACTACGCCTTAAAATACGATGCAATTTGCATTTATCAACATCCCCACACTTAGACATTTACTTATCCTCAAGCACACAAAAAAAATCAATCAAATCAAGAAAACACAAAACACACATATGCAATCATGAGACAATGGCTTCAACTTAATGAAACAAATTTAACTATAAACATAATCCTTCAAGTCATTTTAACTTATTAACAAGCAAAATCTGCGTCTAAGCACCTTGGAATAAATATACAAACTAATTAAAAAGTACCTTTATCACTTGCACACACATTGGTAATCATTTAGTCAAAACAAAAGTGTAGCTATTCCTCAGTAACAAGTTTTGTAGGTTTTTACTTGAAAACATTCTTTCTGTTGATTTTTCTTTATGGATATGAACCAAGTCTTTTTACACGGAGGTAAACATTTGTGATGAATGTCGATCCGATTACTCAACTAATTCATGTTGTTATTAAGTTGCTTGGTTGGAATGTCATTATAGCCTTTTTACGAGAAGACACACATTTTTTACATGTGTCGATCTGATTACTCAACTACATCATATTCTGAATTGGCTACTAGCTCTATTTATAACTCAAAGGTCAGCAAAATAGTTATTTTAGTTAAAATTTATATAACCTTTTTAACACAAAATTTTGCCTACTTTATTGCTTTAACTAATTATTCTCATGAAAAGTACTAATAATGCCACTTATTTAATTAGCCTAAAATTATAAAAGAGTATGGAAAATTCCTAGGGTGAATAGATTAACATCATATCCTAATTAACCAACATATTTAGCCCTAAGTAACTTCGGTCACTAATTTCACAAGCTAATAAATCTTCGCAACCTAAAAGGTTATGTTTAAGGCTAATTCTATCCCATTAAGTCCTAGCCATTGACACATTCTCACAATTCATATTATGCAACCTAAACAAACTATCATGCAATATGTAAAATTCACACTCATGGTAAAAACACAAAACCCTCCCAACACTTGAACAACCCATTATCCTTAATGTGAGAAGAAGGCAAACAAACACACATGGAAGGAAATAACATAAAACAAAAAATAAATACTAAATTTAAAAGAAAAGGGTTAGAACAAAACCTTACAGTGATGATGGGTGAGGTGTTGAGACCAAATCCGCTTAACGTTCGAGATTGTTGTCTTATCTTGAAATTACTTAAAAAGAGTAAGAGAATTAGTAATCTCAGATCATTTCAAATCATTAACATTTTATTTAAAATTCAAAACAAATTTACCTAAACACAAAAATTTAAATCTAACTACTGAACGTGCTAATTTATGGCCATTAGCTTGACCTTGTATCAGTGGAAGCTCAGACAGGATCAAGTATGAGTGACTTGCTTCCACCCTTCTTGTTCAACATCAATTTTATAGCCTGTGAGTAAGCTATAAATTGCAAAATGACCAGAAGGACAATATTGATAAAGTTGAAAAAATCAATTAATTTCATGAATGTCCATTTCATTAACAAACTGTCAATAAAATAAGGAATAATGAAACTCCCTAAATCTTCTATTAATCATAGCAATTTGTTTGGTAAAAGGGTGAGCTGCTCTTATTCTTCCTTTGTCACACCTTGTGGCATCCCACTCTCATAGTGCATATTCTCGAACATACCGCCGGTATTAGAGAACATACTCTATAAGGGTGGCATGCTAGAATAGCCAGTTAATCAAACTCATTACAAAATTTTCAAAACAACAAATTCGTTTGTGAAAAATTAATAAACAATTTAGGCCCGTTTTATTCATAAACATTTGATTCATGAGTGTTACTACACTCACTATTCAATCTCATTTAAAAATATTTCCAATTTGGAAAGTCGTTAAAAAATAGAATTATTCAAGTAACCAAGGTATAATAATTGTGGAATACACAATTTGATACAAAAATAAATAATCTCTATCTCTTACTCGAATGTAGTGGCTGGACTCTAATTTGTCTAACTAGAGATCTTCTCTAAGTCTGAAAAATAATGTTGCAATTTTGGTGAGTTTTGCTAACTCAGTGAGTTAACCATCTTCGATGGTTCACTCAAATCATATAACACATCACATGATATATTCATATAATTCGCATCACTTCATTTATCATGTAGCATCATATATCACTTATTTCACATATCACATTCAGAACAGTCAAACAGATCTTTTTGATCATTTAAAACATATATATCAATTA
>JANSVA010076539.1:0-11636 GCA_025504915.1 Erythroxylum reticulatum | reverse complement strand
AATTATGGTCATGAGATATCTTTTTCCTCCCAAGGGAGAAACCTTGGAAGGATCCCTAAAGATCGGAATGAATGTAATCAAGTGTACCTTTGGTCCTACGAAAACCTGCAGAAAAATTAACTTTCTTTTGTTTTCCAAAAACACAATGTTCACAAAAATCAATATTATTAATGTTTTGGCTATCAAAAAAACTATGTTTGCTTAAAATTGACATACATTTGTTACCCATATGATCCAAATGTAAATGCAAAAGTTTGGTTACATTAGAGTGGAAAGTAGAGGATACAACTACTCTTGAGCTTGTAATATTAAAACTGTAACATCTCATTCTCATACTAAGGGTTAGAACCCTAAAATTTGCTACATGTGAGATCAAAGAGAGATTGAAAAAAATGCATTTCATGCCCATGCATAATATTAGCATACACACACACATGAATAGTAAATTTTTCACATGAAAATAATTGTTCATGTAATCATTTGACATTTTCATGTGATTGTATTGGGAATTGTGAATTATATGTGTTATCAATTGAGTTAGAGTGTATAAGTAGTGAATTATAATTTTTGAAAAAATTTGAAAATTTTCTAAAATTTAAGGGTATTTTTGGACTAGAAAAAATGTTAAGTGGTAGAACAATTGATAAATAGTGATAGAAATAAATGTCAAATGGCAGTAGGAAATTTAATATGTGACTTTGAGATTTAATAACTTATGTCATTAAAAATTGGGAGACAATTAGAGTAGAATTTGGAGACAAAATGGACTAGTTATTAAAGTAGACCAAATGGAACCATGGGGAAGTGACATATGGCAAGTGACATGTGTCACTTGCCACACCACATGTATAAGTCACGAAATTCATTAAGTGAAAGACCATATTTTGGTCTTTCACTTTCTAAACACGATTCATGCTTCCCTTATCTCCATTTTCTTCATTTCTTCATTCATTCTCTCCTTCTCACGGCACTCTCTTCTCCAAAGCCCCAAAGTTGAACCTTGCTTTCTTCCATCACTAGCCATCCTATTTTCTTCATTTTTTTCTAAAGACCTAACCCTGACACCCTTGAATGATGATGCACGTGTGAGAGAAGAAAGCTAGGGTTAAGAGAGATCTTGAAGAGTTTGAGGATCTTGAACCTAAATAAGTAAGTATAAACATAACTCTTCTTGATTTAATGAATGAAACATGACTTGATGATAGTTAGAGGTTAAATGTTCATGATATGAGGATGGGTTCATGCTAGAATCGTGAATTAATAATGTCTATAGATTCATGTATTACCTTGGTGTTTTTATGGATAATAGATTATGGAATGACATAATGATGGATTGAGTGAGTGAATGGTGTTTAAAGTGTGTTGGAGAAATATTAGCTGTGATTTTTTTCCACTGAATATGCTTCTGTATTTTAGCCATAACATGCTTTGTAGTTATCCAAATGAGATGGTTTTTAATTTGGATTAAATTAGAGACATATGGATACAATTTTCATGAAGACATCGAATTCAAATTCTGTCATTATAAGTTTCCAATTTTGGCTTGAAGTTCAGTACTGGGTGTAGGAAAAAGTGCAAAAAAACTAGATACATATTGGGTTTTTGTTCTATTTTCTTGATGAATTAATGTGAATCTCTTTAGATGTTTTTGTGATGATGTAAAATGATTCAAAAGCTAAATAAAGGTATTGATGTGGTGTCTTGAAATGTGAAGGATCAAGGTGATAGTTAGAAGTGAAATGAAAGTGGAAATAAAGTTGAATATATGCAGAAAATGGATGAATGCATATATATATGTGTACGATCTGTTATTAGTGTTTATGATCAATCATGGACTATAATTTGGTTATGGATGATATTGAGTTGAAATTGAGTTAGAATAATGGATAAATGATGAGTATTGAACTACAAATGATAGACTAAGCATGAGAAATTGAATGTTGAAAGTAAAGAATTAGAAATTTGGAAAACATAGAAAGCAATTGGACATACTTTGGTGCAATAGGAATAACTTTTTTTGTATAACTTGGATTAAGGTCATTTACGTATGGTTTTAAAGAGGACTTCGTGATATACAACTTCTATAGGGAGCTCAAGAAGAGATTTTGATGTTTAGAGGGTCAAATTGTCAAGTTTCTATAAGTGACCCGTAAAGGTCTATTTAATGGACATGGATGTCCACCTAATGGACATTCACAGGTCAAGTGACCCTAATTGAGGCTTAAATGGGTCTTAAATTGAACCTATAATGACCTTTGGTTTACTTAGCTAATGTATGATAGGTTTGAAGTGAAAATTAAAGTTATAACTTAGTAAATGAAGGGATAATATCAAAGGACCCAAGGCATGAGTATAATGGGAATGAAGATGTCCATATGATTGTAGCTATGATTCAAAGAAGTTGAGTAATATGTATTAAGTGATTAATTGTGAATGAGAATGGGGTATTATAAGATCATACAAGGCTAGAAAAGAGATGATGAGAAATTGAGTTATGATATAGAGTAACCAAGTGTTCTTGAGTTGTATGCTTATGAATAAGCTAGACACATATAAAGGGTCAAGATTGAATGGGAAACTTAGAATGATCATATGCAAATGAAGTATAAATCTAAGTTCAATTAGAAAAATATGAATCATGAAATGAGAATGAGCATAAGATGTGAACTTAGAAAATATACCCGGGATTGTCAATGAACATGCATTATACATTACACATATACATCTGTGTAAAATTGAATGTTTACGTGATTGTGAAATTAATAATGTGTGTGCAATATATGTTTTTCATAATGATGATACAAGATAGAACATCCCTATCCAGACGTTTCCAGATCATGAAAGCTAATACTAATCTGGAGCGTACTGTGAGTTGACCTAGATGGTCTCATTTTATTGTTTGTTCTGTTTTGAATTTTTGTATTGATTGACTACTGAATGATCATATGAATGTGATTGATTGTGTTGATTTCTAGACAGAAGGTCCAATAATTGTGAGGTATGATGAGATATTGAAGTGTTCCTTGTATATGAATTTGATGAAATACGTGATACATGACTTGATTGTTAAAAGCTGGACCTAGTTTCGAAGAAAAATGTGAATATGCATATGAATGAAAAAGAATGACTTTCAACTTTAATGTTGAATGTCGGACTAATGTCTGATGATATATGAAAGTGAAAAGTTGATCATATGTGATTGATGCATTTCATTATATGAATGCATGAAAGATAAAGGTAGTTGTGACCGGAGTAGCCACCAAAAAAGAGTTTAGAGCTCAAAATGTGAAAAAGAGCCTAAAGCTCAAAAAGTGATTAAGAGCCAAAGGCTCACTATATAAAATGAGCCCGGTATTCCGAACGGATACGAGACAGTTATTAATAAGCCCGGTATCTATAATATATATGGGATAGTTATAGGCAATCGGTCACAACAAAGAAATAAAATGAAAAGTGAGGCTCATAAGTACTGCATATTTATAAGATGTGAATGATTATAATGGTTTGAATGATTTCTGAGTGTGGTATGTGTTAAATGAAAAATGGGAAATGACTGATCAAGTTTATGTGATTCAATATGAGTATTAATGAACGATGTGAATTATGTGAATATGTGAATTATATGTGTTATGTGATTGAGTGAGCCATCGAGGATGGTCACTCATTGAGTTTGCAAAAACTCACCTAAAATTTTTCAATATTTTTTAGGCTTAGAAGAGTTACCTCGTTGGGCAAAGGAGAGGAAAACATTTGCATTCATGTAAGAGATAGAGGTTGGGATCAGTTTGCATTTGCATTTATATTTTCTTATTTTTGTATAAAATTGTGTATTCCGTACATATTGTACAATATGTATATGAATGGTTTCCCAATGTAATAAGTTTCCAAATTGGAAAGGTTTGTAAATGATTTTTCAATGTAATTAAATTATGACTACAAGTACTCTGTATTTGTAATGGGCCCAAATGGCTATTGAAATTCAAATGACTGTATTACTATGATTGAAAAAGTTTATGATTAAAACGGGCCCGATTTGGTGAATGACTTTTTGCGTATGCGTATGATAATTTTGAAGAAAAAAGTTATACTGAGTTTTTGACTGATTGACTTTATTAACACGCCACTTTGATGGGATGCGCACTCGGATATCACTCAAGATGTTAGGTACGTGTCTAGAAAGAGTGGGGTGCTACAAAATGCCTAAATAAACTTGACCTAGGATTTAAGGATTGTAATGGCGTGCATTAGAAAGAGGCTTTCATGTCTACTTAGAGTAAACTTGAATTTTTGCTTAGATTGATGAGTAGTGGCCTAATGTGCTTGGATAAAAATGTGTTTAACTATGCTTTGAAATGTGTAAGTGTTGAATTAAAGGCATTAAATGCCTTAGAAAATGCAAAAGAATGCTTATATGAATAATAAGGGAAGTAACCATGTGAGAAGCTTAATGGTTGAATCCTATAGCTTAAAGATAGTGCTATTGTGTTTTATACACTTATGTGGTGGTGTATGAATATGAGATACATGTTTGACTAGTAACTACATTTTACATTTGTATATATAAAGGCTTGAGAGTTATAAATCAAGGAGCTCGTACCAAGGGTCGATGAAGTCAAGGGAGTGAACACCTTCTTTTGAGGTGAGTTAGGGAAACCTTATCTCTCAAATGGGATTAGAACATCCTAAGACATGAATGATGAATTGTATGTAAATTTTCAATCTAGGTAATGCATAGTATAATTGAATCTCAAATAGATGCTAGTATACTTATGTGCTTAATTAACGACGTTGTTTTGAATAACTCTTTGAATTTAGAGTGATACTGATGTTTTCATTATGTATTTTAAGAAATGATATTGTTTTTAACAAACCTGCACTTAAAGTGCAAAGGACAATGTTTTATTTTTCTAAAACTACATTTTTAAACAACTTTGCACTTGGAGTGTAAAAGATGACTTTTATTGCATGAAATAATGATTTAAAACTTTTATATACACAATCGAGTCATGTATGCTGCATGTATATGTTCTCTTTTGGTTCAGAGCCATGTCAAGGTTCTATTTTATTAGTTGGACTGATAAATAAAGATATGGTACCTTATTTGATTTTAGTAAATATTTGTATATGATTTTTGTGATTGATGAGGTAACGATTGGCCATTTGTGTGCTAGGCACAACAGATTAAGCAACCCCCATCTCCTTAATGTTGGTACATAAAAGTCAAGTCTTCATATCAACACCTTTCTACAGGACTTGCAGGTGATTGCACACCTAGAGGCTTAGTCATAGACGAGGTCATCACCTAGGGTCATGATGCTCTTGTCGACTGTAGTCTGGACTCATCACAAATGAAAGTCTAGCCAACATTAGGAATCGGTGGGTTTGCACACTAGTTTGGCTGACTAATGGTGACATACATAATTACTTTGGCTTCCCAATGAGATTTGAATTATACATGTGATGCTTTTCTGCTCTTGTGTACTAGAATTAAAATCTATGTTCACTAGATGAGTGATTAATAGGCTAGGCCTATGTGTTTCCTGACCATTATAGGTTGAGTCATAGGTTAGGCCTATGTGTTTCTATGTCATGTATGTTCACTTCATAGGTAGTTATGTGCATGCTAGATGCGTGAAAAACTTGTCCTTAGGTTATCTAAACCGTCTGGGTGTGTACCGATTTTTGTTTGCGATAAATGTTTTTTCTGCTTACTACGTACATAGTGTACTCATCTGCTCTCCTTTCCAACCATGTAGGTTAATTTGGTGAGCTTGAAGCTATGAGTGGATTGTAAAGTCTTTTGACATTTTCAGGGAATTACCACAAATAGGTAGTCTCTATTTTGTACTTTTGTTGTATAGTGACTCTTGAACTATTTTTTATTAAGTTGGTTATGTTAATATGCTTTATGATTTTGTAAATTAACTTTTGACTATCTTATGGTTTGTAAATCACCATATGTATGAAGCTTTTGTACTGTTGTCGAGATTGCTCTTGAGTGGACTTGAAAGTCTAGAATTTGTGGCAGAGTTTTAAATATAAATATAGAAGTACATTTAAAACTAATTAACAGGTATTTAATTGAGTTTTGAGATTTTTAAAATAAAGTCGTTTTGTTGTCCAAATGTTTTCAAAAGATATTCAGTTAGCCTTACATAGTCAGGTTAAGGTTACCGTAAGTATCCTTATCCTAGGTATGGGTGGTTATCATGTGTTTGATGTGGTTTCGGGTCATGATAATAAGCCTATAACATAATCTAATTATTGATATATATGACCAAGCACTGAGGAATGTAGAATGTGGAAGATATGCAAATTAGATTCCATGTTACTATTCATATTGAGAATCTGTTAAACAACCTAATGTTAGAAGTTAACCAATTGGAGTAATATGACATTTTTTCACTTCTTCATATAAAAATAGAGATAAAGAAGAAATGAAAAAATGTTTTCTATATTTTTTGTGTGTTTTATATTATATACATCCATTTATTTATACACTTTAGGTCACACCAACTAAAGAAACAAATAAAATAAATAATTACATAATATTAAAAAACTCAAGGTGGTAATGTAGACTATAACTTGAGTTTAGAGATAAGTTCTTGAAAATGTCGAGGCATATGTGATTTGGTAAAAAGATCAGCAATTTGTGCTTGGGACGAGATTAATATAAGTTGTATAGTTCTTTGAAGCAAATGATGATGTAGAAGATGACAATCAATCTTGTTGTGTTTAGTTTGTTGATGAAAGACATCATTATAATCAATATATATGGAACTATAATTATCAAAAAAGAGAGGAACTACTAGAGAAAAGGAGACATCAATGTCTTAAAGTAATAATCATGTCCATAAAAGTTTAGAGGTAATCTCAGCTAGGGCTCAATATTCTATTTTAGTGTTTGAGCGAGAGAAAACCGTTTACTTCTTGCTACAATAAGAAATAAGATATGTGCCAAGAAAAAAAGTAGTAATTAGTTTCAGATTAGAAATCAATTGGTTCTCATATACCACAAGCGGGTAGCCGAGAGAAGGCTCTTGTCAACATACATGTGACGAATGAATTGGTTCCACTCTTTTCTAAACAAAAGCATATATTCATGCTCAACTCATTTTATCATATGCTCATACTTTCATGCTTTTTCTTATTTTGATTTATACAAAATGTTATAAATGTTATAACCTCTTTCATGGTATAACATAATCACAAATCATCATGCATTGTCGAATCTTCACAACAATTAAAAAAATCAAGAAATTTGCACAAACACACACATAGGCAAGAATTTTCCTAACCATACAATAACTATAAATACATTACCCACCTATTTTCTTGAAATTCCTCAAGTTCAAATTTGCCTTTCCCCTTGTTCTTAGGTAGGATTTTCGTGGTTTCCTAAAAAAACAAATTTTTATTCAAAACAATATTCCCATAGGAAATCCATAAAACTTCAATAATCACAAGAACAAAATAATTAACAAAATGGGCTTAGACTTAACATACCCATACCTACTCTAAGCTAGCAAAACTAAACCCTAATTCAAAACCCACGAAAAATCACAAATGAGTTCATCTTCTTCATTTCTGACACAAACCCTACTCTCTCTCTATAATTCCTTCTCTATCAAAGTAAGAAGAAAGAATGGACTTACATTAGACAAGCTTGATTCTTTCTCTTTCCACGTTTTCCTCTTCTTTCCTATCTTCTCACGATTTCTTGCTCTTTTCTTCTTTCTCTGCGTTTTTCTTCTCCTTTTCTCTCTTTCACGATTCTGTCCTCTTTCTTACTTATTTAAGACTAAATTCTGGTCTTTTCTTCCAAAATTATCCCTCACTTGTTTAGTTCTCTCAATTTTGCCCTTATGTCCTTTAGCTCCTTAAGTCCATATAAATCTAATACCTTAACCATACATTGATTTCATTCTAACACTCCATTCCAAATTCTAATTTCTACTTAGGCTCCCTAAAATAATGGGCTGAATTCTAAAAATAATGAAACAAATAAATCAATAATAGTTAAAAATTTTGGGGTCTAACAATTCTCCCTCCCTTAAAGAATTTCGTCCTCGAAATTCTTACCTAAGACATTGAAAAGATATGAATACTTCTCCTATATGGCCTCCAAGGGCTCCTATGTGGCCTCTTCCGTAGAATGGTTCTTCTTTAAGACTTCAACCAGCTTCACTATCTTGTTTCTCAAGACCTTTTCCTTCAAATCTAGAATCTCTACTGGTTGTTCTTCATAAGTCAAATCCTCCCTTAATTGAGCCTCTAAAGGTTGAACTATGTGCGAAGGATAAGATCGGTACTTTCTCAACATCGATATATGGAATACATCGTGAATCTTAGACAATTCTAGTGGCAAAGCTAACTTATAGGCTAAAGGCTTAATCTTCTCAATGATCTCATAAGGGCCTATGTATCTTGGAATAAGCTTGCCCTTCTTACACAATCTCAAGACTTCCTTCTATGGAGATGCTCTAAGAAACACTTTGTCTCTAACTTCAAATTTCATCTCTTTTCTATATGAATTCGTATAGGTCTTCATTCTATCATGAGCTGCTTTGAGTCTCTGTTTCACCAATTTAATCTTATCAACTATAACTTGTACCAAATCAGTTCCTAAAAGCCCTCTTTCACCTTCCTCATCCCAACAAATAGGAGTTTTACACCTCCTACCATACAAAGCTTCATAAGATGGCCTTTAAATTCCTGAGTGATATGAATTATTGTAAGCAAATTCGGTTAAAGGTAGATGATCATCCCATGAGCCTTTGAAATCCATAACACAAGCTCTTAACATTGCTTCCAATGTCCGTATTATTCACTCTGATTAACCATCAGTCTGTGGATGGAAAGTTGTACTAAAATGCAACTTAGTTCCTAAAGCCTCTTGTAAGCTTTCCCAGAATTAGAGGTGAACCTAGGATCTCTATCCGAAACTATAGATCTTGGAATCCCATATAGCTTGATTATTTCATCGATGTATTTCTTGGCTAAAGCATTCAAAGAATCTATCTATTTAATTGGCAAGAAATGTGCTGACTTGGTTAGCCTATCAACAATCACCCATATCGTGTTATGCTTCCTGCTAGTTCTTGGCAATCCCATCAAGAAATCTAGTGTAATCTTCTTCCACTTCCATTTAAGAATAGACAAAGGTTTAAGCTTACTTGAAGATGCCTGGTGTTTAGCCTTAACTTACTGTCATACTAAGCATCTTTTAGCATATTCTGCAACTTCTTTCTTCATTCCTTTCCACCAAAAGTGCTTTTTCAAATTCCTATACATTCTCATACTCCTTGGGTGTATTGCATGGGGAGCATTATATGCCTCATAAAGAATCTCATCTTTCAACTCTAACATATCTAGAATACACAATTTGTTACCTACCACCATCAATCCATCTTCTCTTATCTCTATTTCAGAAGGTTTACCACTTTTAATTTCTTCTCTGAGCCAGCTCAAATACTCATCTTGCTCCTACAACTCCTTAATCTTCTCATTCAACACTAACCTCACTTTAAAATTAGACAATACATAATCAAATTCAACTTGCCTCAATGTCACCTTGAGTTTGGCCAATTCCTCCAACAAAGGAAGATGTACCAACTCCACATGTGCTAAAGTGGATTTTCTACTCAATGCATCCGCTACTACATTAGCTTTTCCTGGGTGGTAGTCTATCATCAAATCATAATTTTTCAGTAGTTCTAACCACCTTCTTTGTCTCAAATTCAACTCTTTTTGCCTCATTAAATGCTTAAGACTCTTATGGTCTACAAACACCTAAGTAGTGGCTCCATATATGTAATGTCTCTATATCTTCAATACAAAAATTATGGCAGCTAACTCCAAGTCGTGCGTAGGATAATTCATAATTCATCTCATAGGGTTTCAATTGCCTAAAAGCATAGGCAATCACTTCATCACCTTGCATGAACACACAACCCTATCCCTTCATTGAGGCATCATTATACACTGTATATCCATCACTACTGAAAGGCAAAATCAAAATCGGTGCCATTGTAAGCCTATTGTTCAATTCCTCAAAACTATTCTGGCACTCCTCGGTCCACACAAACTTTTGATTCTTCCTTGTCAATTTGGTAAATGGAGATGTTATTATGGAAAATTCCTCTATAAACCTCTTGCAATACCCAGTTAAACCCAAGAAACTCCTCACTCTTGTTATATTCTTAGGTGCTTCACATTTCACCACAGCTTCAATTTTTATCGAATCCATATACACTCCTTGCTCTGAAATCACATGTCTAAGAAATTCCACTTCCTTTAGCTAAAATTTACGCTTTTCAAATTTGGCATACAACTCATTCTTCCTCAGTGTCTTTAAAGCAAATTTTAAATGTTCTTCATGCTACTTATCACTCTTGGAATAAAGCAAATTATCATCAATAAAGAAAATGATAAATCAATCCAAGAAAGGTTTAAAGACTCTATTAATTAAGTCCATGAAGGCTACAGGGGCATTCGTCAATCTGAAAGGCATAACTAAGAACTCAAAATGCCCATATCGTGTTCTAAAAGTAGTCTTTGACACATCAGACTCCTTTATTCTCAACTAGTGGTAACCTGATCTTAAGTTTATCTTAGAGAAGACTTTTCCCCTGGCAATTGATCAAACAAATCATCTATGCATGGCAGCGGATATTTATTCTTGATAGTAATTTGATTAATCTTCCAGTAATCCACACACATTCTCAGCGATCCATCTTTCTTCTTGACAAAAAGAATCAGAGCTCCCTAAGGTGAATAGCTCAGCCTAATGTATCCTTTCTCCAATAACTTTTTCAATTGCTCTTTAAGTTTCTTCAATTCCACCAAAGCCATTCTATAAGGTGGAATTGACATCTGTGCAGTACCCGAAAGAAGCTCAATAGAAAACTTAATTTTCCCAGGTGGTGGTAGTCTTAGTAATTCCTAGGGAAAGACATCCGAAAATTCCATAACCACGGGAATTTCTTCTAACTTCCTTCTATCGGCCTTCATGTCTACCACATAGGTCAAAAATGCTTCACACCCTTTGCCTATCATTTTCTTTGTTGTCAGAGCTGAACTAATTCTAGGCAGATTTACCTTCCTATCCCCCATAAGCACCACTTTCCTTCTGTTGTCTAACTCAAACTCCACTATCTTCTGTTTACAATCTAAATTAATCCTCCCATCTTCAATGACATCAAATCCACCACTAATTTTTCCTCGCCAATACATATCTCACAATCTCTATAAACTTAACTAATAATAATATATTGGCCGATTGGAGTACTAACCATCAAAGGAGTATCCAATGGGCTCAAATTTCTACCATACACAGTCGTACCTGATGAAACAAAGGAATGGGTAGACCCTAGATCAATCAAAACAATGACATCTATTAAGTCAAGAAGGCTTCACTTCTTCTATTAATTTTGATGACAACCAAATAATAATAATCATAGAAATGTGTGAATTGTTTTGATGAGCTTGTTAAGTGCGCAGATAAATTTAAGTAACACAAATCGTCAACTCAAGACGATACATAGTGTTGGATTTATATAAATATAGTGCCTTGGAAAGCAAGTGTATTTACATGTAACTTTATCTTCTTCAGTTACAGTTTTGTAATGAAAATA
>JANSVA010076520.1:0-11637 GCA_025504915.1 Erythroxylum reticulatum | reverse complement strand
AGAGGATGAATGCATATAACTCAAAAGTTTGGAACAGAACATGTTTAAGTACTGGAATGATAACATGCATCATTTTTACAGTCATACTCGGTCATTGGAAAATTTGTGCAAACAAGGCCCAATCGGTCATGAATTGTCAGTTTCTCATCAAAAACTTGTCGATTATAGTCCTGCCCCCATGATCGACACCGTCGGGAGACCAGGTCGGCGCTGTGGCACTTACCGTAGCCATATGCGGCTATACTCGATCGTGGGAAAATCAGTGCAAACAAGCCCTAGTCAATTATGAACTGTCAGTTTCTCATCGAAAACTTGTCGATTATAGTCTTGCCCCCATGATCAGCACCATTGGGAGATCAGATAGGGGCCCTGACACTTACCGCGACCATATGCGGTCATACTCGGTCGTGGGAAAATCAGTGCAAACAAACCCTAGTAGGTCATGAATTGTCATTTTCTCATCAAAAACTTGTCAATTATAGTCTTGCCCCTATAATTAGCATTGTCAAGAGACCAGGTCGAGGCCTTGGCACTTGTCGCGGTCATATGCGGTCACACTCGGTGGTCGGAAAATCAGTGCAAACAAGCCCTAGTTGGTCATGAATTGTCAGTTTCTCATTGAAAACTTGCCGATTAAAGTCTTGCCCCCATGATCGGCACTGTCGGGAGACCAGGTCGGGGCTTTGTCACTTGTCGCAGTCATATGTAGTCATAGTCGGTCGTGGGAAAAACAGTGTAAACAAACCCCAGTCGGTCACAAATCGTCAGTTTGTCATCAAAAACTTACCGATTATAGTTTTGCCCCTATGATCGGCACCGTCGGGAGACCAGGTCGGGGTCGTGGCACTTTTCGAGGCAATATGCGGTCATACTCGATCGTGGGAAAATTGATGCAAACAAAGCCAAGTTGGTCATGAATTGTCAGCCTGTCATCAAAAACTTATCGATTATGATCTTACCCCATGATCGGCACCGTCGGGAGACCAGGTCGGGGATGTGGCACTTACCGTGGTCATATGAAGTCATAATCGGTCATTGAAAAATCAGTGCAAACAAGCCCCAATTGGTCACGAATTGTCAGTTTGTCATTGAAAACTTGTCGATTATAGTCTTGCCGCCATGACTGACACTGTAGGGAGGCCAGGTCGAGGCCGTGACCATTGCCGGGGCCATATGCAGTCATACTCGGTGATGGAAAAATCAGTGTGAACGAGCGTCAATAGGTAACAAATTGTTAGTTTGTCATCGAAAATTTGCCGATTATGGTCTTGCCCCCAAGATCGGTGCCGTCGAAAGACTAAGTTGGGGTTGTGGCACTTACAACAGCCATATGCGGTCATAATCGGTCGTGGGAAAATCAATGCAAACAAGCCCTAGTCGGTCATGAATTGTCAGATTCTCATTGAAAATTTACCGATTATAGTTTTTCCCCTATGATCGGCACCGTCGGGAGACCAAGTTGGGGCCATATGCGGTCATACTCGGTCGTGGGAATAATGGCTCAAACAAGCCCCAGTCGGTCATGAATCTTCAGTTTATCATCGAAAAGTTACCGATTATAGTCTTGCCCACAAGATCGGCAAGGTCGGGAGACCAGGTCGGGGCCGTGGTTCTTACCGCGATCATATGCGATCATCCTCGATGCAGACAATCCCCAATCGGTCATAAATCGTCAGTTTGTCAACGAAAACTTACTGATTATAGACTTATCCCCATGACTGGCACCGTCGTGAGACCAGGTTCGGGTCGTGGCACTTACCGGGGCCATATGCGGTCATACTCGGTCGTGGGAAAATCATTGCAAACAAGCCCCAGTCGGTCACGAATCGTCAGTTTGTCATCGAAAACTTGCCGATTATGGTCTTGCCCCCATGATCGACACCGTCAAGAGGCCAGGTCGGGGACGTGGCACTTGCAACGACCATATACAGTCATACTCGATTATGGGAAAATCAATGCAAACGAGCGCCAGTCAGTCACAAATTGTCAGTTTGTCATCGAAAACTTATTGATTAGAGTCTTGCCCCTATGATCGGCATCATCGGGAGACCAGGTCGGGACAGTGGCACTTGTCGCGGTCATATGCAGTAATAATCGGTTGTGGGAAAATTTGTGCAAACAAGCCCCATTCGGTCAGAAATCATCAGTTTATCATCGAAAACTTGCCGATTATAGTCTTGCCCTAATGACCAACAATGTCGGGAGACCAGGTCGTGGCGGTGGCACTTGCCGCGACCATATGTGGTCATCCTCGGTAATGAGAAAATCAATGTAAACAAGCCCTAGTTGTCACAATTCATGACAATTTGTGACCAACTAGGGCTTGTCACAAATTGTCAGTTTCTTGTCGAAAACTTGTCGATTATAATCTTCCCCCCATGATCGGCGCGGTCGGGAGACCAGGTCGGGGCAGTGACGCTTGCTGCGGTCAACCCAGTCATACTTGGTCGTGGGAAAATCAGTGCAAACAAGCCCTAGTCTGTCATGAATTGTCTGTTTCTCATTGAAATCTTTCCGATTATAGTCTTGACCCTATGACCAGCACCAGCGGAAGACCAGGTCGAGGGCTTGACACTTGTCGCAGTCATACGCGGTCACACTCGGTTGTCAAAAAATCAGGGCAAACAAGCCCTAATCGTTCATGAATTGTCAGTTTCTCATCGAAAACTTGCTGATTATAGTCTTGCCCCCATGATCGGCACCGTAAGGAGAACAGGTCGGGGTCTTGGAACTTGTCGCGACCTTATGCAGTAATACTCAGTCGTGGGAAAGTTAGTGCAAATGAGGCCCATTTGGTCACGAATTGTTAGTTTGTCATTGAAAACTTGCCGATTATAGTCGTGCCCTCATGACCGGAACTGTCGGTAGACCAGGTCGGGGCCGTGGCACTTCCCCGGGCCATATACAGTCATACTCGGTCATGGGAAAATTGATGCAAACAAGGCCTAGTTGGTCACGAACCATCAGTTTCTTATCGAAAACTTACCGATTATAGTCTTGCCCCTATGATCAGCATCGTCGGGAGACCAAGTCGGGGTCGGGGCACTTGTCGCGGCCATATGTAGTCATACTAGGTCGTGGGAAAAATAGGGCAAACAAGCCTCAATCGGTCACGAATCGTCAATTTTTCATCGAAAACTTGCCGATTATAATCTTGTCGCCATGACCGGCACTGTCGGGAGACCAGGTCTGGTTCGCTGCAAATATGCGGTCATACTCGGCCATATGCGGTCATACCCCGTCCTAGGAAAATCAGTGCAAACAAGCCTTAGTCGATCACGAATTGTCAGTTTGTCTTCGAAAACTTGCTGATTATAGTCTTACTCCTGTGACCGGCACCGTCGGGAGACTATATGGAGGCCTGGCACTTGCTCCGGTCATATACAGTCATACTCGATCGTGTGAAAATTGGTGTCAAAATGCCCCAGTCGGTCACGAATTGTCATTTTGTCATCGAAAATTTGACAATCATAGTCTTACCCCTGTGACCGGCACCATTGGGAGACTAGGTAAGGGCCGTCGCAGTTGTCGAGGCCAAATACTCAGGCGTGGGAAAAGCAGTGCAAACAACCCCTAGTTGGTCATGAATTGTCAGTTTGTCGTCGAAAACTTGCCGATTATAGTATTGCCATCACAACCGGCACCGTCAGGAGACCAGGTACGGGCCATGGCGTTTGTCCGGGCCATATGCGGTTAAACTCGATCGTGGAAAATCAGTCTGAATAATCCCCAGTCGATCACGAATTTGTTAGTTTCTCACCAAAAAGTTGTCGATTATAGTCTTGCCATATTACCGGCACTGTCAAGATACTAGGTCCGAGCCGTCGCACTTGCCGGGGCCATATGGGACCATACTCGAACGTAGAAAAATCACGGCAAACAAGCCTCAATCGGTCACGAATCGTAAGTTTTTCATAAAAAACTTGTCGATTATAGTCTTGCCCCCATGACCGACACAGTCTAGAGACCAGGTCAGGACCGTGACAAATATGCGGTCATACTCAGTCGTGGGAAAATCAGTGCAAACAAGCCCTAGTCAGCCATGAATTGTCAGTTTCTTATCGAAAACTTGCCAATTATAGTCTTGCCCCCATGACTGGCACCGTCGGGAGACCTGGTCGGGGACGTAGCACTTGTCGGGGTTATATACAGTCATACTCGATTGTGGGAAAATCGGTTCCAAAATGCCCCAGTCGGTCAAGAATTGTCATTTTGTCACCGAAAACTTGACGATTATAGTCTTGCCCCTATGACCGGCACCGTCGGGAGACCAGGTCAGGGCCGTCAAACTTGCCGAGGCCAAATGGGGTCATAGTCAGTCGTGGGAAAATCAGTGCAAACAACCCCTAGTCGGTCACGAATTGTCAGTTTGTCGTCGAAAACTTGTCGATTATAGTCTTGCCCCATGACCGACATAGTCGGGAGACCAGGTCAGCACCGTCGCACTTGCCGGGACCAAATGTGGTCATAGTCGGTCGTGGGAAAATCAATGCAAACAACTCCCAGTCGGTCACAAATTGTCAGTTTCTCATCAAAAACTTACCGATTATAGTCTTGCCCACATGACCGATACTGTTAGGATACTAGGTCAGGGCCGTCACACTTGCCGGGTCCATATGCAGCCATGCTCGGACGTGGGAAAATCAGGGCAAACCAGCCTCAATCGGTCACGAATCGTCATTTTTCATCAAAAACTTGTCGATTATAGTCTTGTCCCCATGACCGGCGCTATCGGGAGACCAGGTCAGGGCCGCGAAAAATATGCGATCATACTCAGTCGTGGGAAAATCAGTGCAAACAACCCCCAGTTGGTCACGAATTGTCAGTTTGTCGTGGAAAACTTGCCGATTATAGTCTTGCCCTTATAACCGGCACCGTGGGGAAACCAGGTTCGGGCCGTGGCACTTGCTCGAGCCATATGCGGTCATACTCGGTCGTGGGAAAATCAGTGTAAACAATCCCCAGTCGATCACGAATTGTCAGTTTCTCACCAAAAACTTGCCAATTATAGTCTTGCCCACATGACTGGCACTGTCAAGATACTAGGTCACAGCCGTCGCACTTGCCGGGGCCATATACGGCCATACTCAAACGTGGGAAAATCAGGGCAAACAAGCCTCAATCGGTCAATAATCGTCAGTTTTTCATAAAAAATTTGCCGATTATAGTCTTGCCCCCATGACCGGCATAGTCGAGAGACCAGGTCAGGGCCGCGGAAAATATGCGGTCATACTCGGTCGTGGGAAAATCAGTGCAAACAACCCCCAGTTGGTCACGAATTGTCAGTTTGTCATCGAAAACTTGTCGATTATAGTGTTGCCCTCATAACCGGCACCGTCGGGAGACCAGGTCCGGGCCGTGGCACTTGCCCGAGCCATATTCGGTCATACTCGGTCATGGGAAAATCAGTGGAAACAATCCCCAGTCGATCACGAATTGTCAGTTTCTCACCAAAAACTTGCCGATTATAGTCTTGCCCACATTACTGGCACTGTCAAGATACTAGGTCACAGCCGTCGCACTCACCGGGGCCATATACGACCATACTCGAATGTGGGAAAATCAGGGAAAACAAGCCTCAATCGGTCATGAATCGTCAGTTTTTCATCAAAAATTTGCCGATTATAGTCTTGCCCCCATCTCCGGCATAGTCGAGAGACCAGGTCAGGGCCGCGGCAAATATGCGGTCATACTCGATCGTGGGAAAATAAGTGCAAACAACCCCTAGTTGGTCACGAATTGTCAGTTTGTCGTCGAAAACTTGTCGATTATAGTCTTGCCCTCATAACTGACACCGTCGGGACACCAAGTCGGGGCCGTGGCACTTGTCGGGTTTATATACAATCATACTCGATTGTGGGAAAATCATTGCCAAAATGCCCCAGTCGGTCACGAATTGTCATTTTTTCATCAAAAACTTGTCGACTATAGTCTTGCCCTCGGGATCGGCACCATCAGGAGACCAGGTTAGGGCCATCGCACTTACCGGGGCCAAATGTGATCATACTCAGTCGTGAGAAAATTAGTGGAAACAACCCCCAGTCAGTCACAAATTGTCAATTTGTCGTCAAAAACTTGTCGATTATAGTCATGCCCCCATGAACGACACAGTCGGGAGACCAGGTCAGCACCGTCGCACTTGCCGGGGCCAAATGCAGTCATAGTCGGTCGTGGGAAAATCAATGCAAACAACCCCTAGTCGGTCACAAATTGTCAGTTTTTCGTCAGAAACTTGCCAACTATAGTCTTGCCCACATGACCGGTACTGTCAGGATACTAGGTCAGGGCCATCGCACTTGTCGAGGCCATACTCGGACATGGGAAAATCAAGGCAAACAAGCCTCAATCGGCCACAAATCATTAGTTTTTCATCGAAAACTTATCGATTATAGGCTTGTCCCCATAACCGACGCTGTCGGGAGACCAGGTCAGGGCCTCGGAAAATATGCGGTCATACTCGGCCATATGCGGTCATACTCCGTCGTGGGAAAATCAGTGCAAACAAGCCCTAATCGATCACGAATTGTCAGTTTTTTATTAAAAACTTGCCGATTATAGTCTTGCCCCCATGACTGGCATAGTCGAGAGACCAGGTCAGGGCTGTGGCAAATATGTGATCATACTCGGTCGTGGGAAAATCAGTGCAAACAAGCCGTAGTCGGTCACGAATTGTCAGTTTCTCATCGAAAATTTGTCGGTTATAGTCCTGCCCCTATGGCCGGCATCGTCGAGAGACCAGGCCGAGGCCTGGCACTTGTCGCGGTCATAGACAGTCATACTCGGTCGTGAGAAAATTGGTGCCAAAATGCCCTAGTCGGCCACGAATTGTCATTTTGTCATCAAAAACTTGCCGATTATAGTCTTGCCCTTGTGATCGGCACCGTCGGGAGACTAGGTAAGGGTCGTCGCACTTGTCGGGGCCAAATTTAGTCGTAGTCGATCGTGGGAAAATCAGTGCAAACAACCCCCAGTTGGTCACAAATTGTCAGTTTATCGTCGAAAACTTGCCGATTATAGTCTTGCCCCCATGACCGGCACCGTCGGGAGACGAGGTCAGGGTCGTCGCACTTACCAGGCCCAAATGTGGTCATACTTGGTCGCGGGAAAATTAGTGCGAACAACCCCCAGTCGATCACAAATTGTCAGTTGCTCATTAAAAGCTTGCCGATTATAGTCTTACCCACATGACCGATACTGTCAAGATACTAGGTCAGGGCCGTCGCACTTGCCGGGGGCATATGCGGCCATACTCGGACGTGTGAAAATCAAGGCAAACAAGCCTCTATCAGTCACAAATCGTCAGTTTTTCATCAAAAGCTTGCCGATTATAGTCTTCTCCCCTTGACCGTCGCTGTCGGGAGATCAGGTCAGGGTCGCGACAAATATGCGGTTATACTCGGACATAGGAAAATCAGGGCAAACAAGCCTCAATCGTTCACGAATCATTAGTTTTTCATCGAAAACTTGTTGATTATAGTCTTGTCCCTATGACCGGCGCTGTCGGGAGACGAGGTCACGGCTGCGACAAATATACGGTCATACTCCGTCGTGGGAAAATCAGTGCAAACAAGCTCTAGTCGGTCACGAATTGCCAATTTGTCTTCAAAAACCTACCGATTATAGTCTTGCCCCCATGACCGGCACCGTCGGGAGACCATTTGGAGGCCTGGCACTTACCGCGGTCATATATAGTCATACTCGGTCGTGGGAAAACTTGCCGATTATAATCTTGCCCCTATGACCGGCACCGTCGGGAGACCAGGTAAGCGCCATTGCACTTGCCGGGGCCAAATGCGGTCATACTCGGTTTTGGGAAAATCAGTGCAAACAACCCCCAGTTGGTCACAATTTGTCAGTTTATCGTTGAAAACTTGCCGATTATAGTATTGCCGACGTGACCGGTACTGTCAGGATACTAGGTCAGGGCTGTCGCACTTGCTGGGGCCATATGTGGCCATACTCAGACGTTTGAAAATCAAGGCAAACAAGCCTTAATCGATCACGAATCGTTAGTTTTTCTTCGAAAACTTGCCGATTATAGTCTTTCCCCCATGACCGACACTGTAGGGAGGCCAGGCTGGGGTCGTGGTAATTGCCGCAGCCATAAGCGGCCATACTCGTTTGTGGGAAAATCGATGCAAAAAGGTTCCAGTCGGTCACGAATTGTCATTTTGCCATCGAAAACCTGCCGATTATAGTCTTGCCCCCATGATCGACACCGTCAGGAGACCAGGTCATGGACGTCGCACTTACCGGGGCCAAATGTTGTCATACTCGATGATGGGAAAATCAATGTAAACAATCCACAGTCGGTCACGAATTGCCATTTTGTCATCGAAAACTTACCGATTATAGTCTTGCCCCCATGACTGACACCGTCAGGAGACCAGGTCGGGGCTGTCACACTTACCGGGGCCACATGCAGTCAAACTCAGTTGTGGGAAAATAAGTGCAAACAAGCCCCAGTCGATGACGAATTGTTAGTTTATCATCAAAAACTTACCGATTATAGCCTTGCCCCCTTGACCGGCACCGTCGAGAGACCAGGTTAGTGCCGTCGCACTTGCCGGGGCCAAATGTAGTCATACTCGATCGTGGGAAAATCAATGCAAACAAGCCATAATCGATCACGAATCGTCATTTTGTCATCAAAAATGTGCTAATTATATTCTTGCCCTCATGATCGACACCGCCGGGAGACTAGGTCGAGGTCGTGGCACTTGCCCGGGCTATATGCGGTCATACTCGAACGTGGGAAAATCTGTAAAACAATCCACAGTCGATCACAAATTTTATGTTTCTAATCAAAATCTTGCCGATTATAGTCTTGCCCTCGTGACCGGCACCGTCGAGATACCAGTCAGGGCTGCCGCACTTGCCAGGGCCATATGCGGTCATACTCGGTCGTGGGAAAATCAGGACAAACAAGCCCCAATCAGTCACGAAGCCAGTTTGTCGTCGAAAACTTGCCGATTATAGTCTTACCCCATGATTCGCTCCATCGGGAGACCAAGCCGGGGCCGTGGCACTTGCCGGGGCGATATGCGATCGTACTCGTTAGTGGGAAAATTGGTGCAAACAAGCCTTAGTTGGTCACGAATCATCAGGTTTTCATCGAAAACTTGTCAATTATAGTCTTGCCCCAATGATTGGCAACATCAGGAGACCAAGTCGGGGTTGAGGCACTTGCCGTGGCCATATGCGGTCATTCTTTGTCATGGGAAAATCATTGCAAACAAGCTTTAGTCGGTCATAAATCATCAATTTGTTTACAAAAACTTGCCGATTATAGTCTTGGCCGCATGACCGGCACCGTTGGGAGACCAAGTCGGGCCCGTGGCAAGTAGTCATACTTAGTCGTGGGAAAATCGATGCAAACAGGCCCTAGTCGGTCACGAATTGTCAGTTTCTCATCAAAAACATGTCGATTATAGTCTTGCCCCAATGACCGGCACCGTTGGGATACTAGGTTAGGGCTGTCGCACTTGTCGGGGCCATATACGGTTATACTCAGACGAGGGAAAATCAGGGCGAATAAGCCCCAATTGGTCATGAATTGTTAGTTTGTCGTCGAAAACTTGCCGATTAGTCTTGCCCCCATGATTGGCACCGTCGGAAGACCAAATCGGGGCCGTGGCACTTATCGGGGCGATATGTGGCCATACTCGGTCGTGGGAAAATTGGTACAAACAAGCCCTAATCGTTCACGAATCGTCATTTTTTCATCGAAAACTTACTGATTATAGTCTTGCCCCTATGACCGACACTATAAAGAGACCAGGGCAGGGCCGCGGCAAATATGCGGTCATACTTGTTCATGGGAAAATCAGTGCAAACAAGCCCGAGTCGGTCATGAATTGTCATATTCTCATTGAAAACTTGCCGATTATAATCTTGCTGCCATGACCGGTATCGTCGGGAGACTAGGTCAGGCCGTCGCACTTACCGGGGCCAAATACAGTCATACTTAGTCATGGGAAAATTAGTGCAAACAAGCCCCAGTCGGTCACAAATTTTCAGTTTGTCGCCGAAAACTTGCCGGTTATAATTTTGCTCTCATGACCGGCACCGTCGGGATACTAAGTCAGGGCCGTTGCACTTGCCGGGGCCAAATGCAGTAATACTTGGTCGTGGGAAAATCAATGCAAACAAGCCCTAGTCGGTTACGAATTGTTAGTTTGTCGCCGAAAACTTGCCGATTATAATCTTGCCCTTATGACCGGCACCGTCGGGAGACCAGCTCGGGGCTATGGCACTTGCCTGGGCCATATGCGTTCATATTTGGTAGGAGGAAAATCAATGTAAACAATCCCAGTCAATCACGAATTGCTAGTTTCTCATCAAAAACTTGTCAATTATAGTCTTGCCCTCATGATCGGGACCGTCGGGATACTAGGTCAGGGTCGTCGCACTTGCCGGGGTCATATGCAATAATTCTTGGATGTGGGAAAATTAGGGCAAACAAGCCCTAATCGGTCACGAATTGTCAGTTTATGGTCGAAAACTTGCCGATTATAGTCTTGCCCCCATGATCGGTACCGTCGGGAGACTTAGTCGGGGCCATGGCACTTGCCAGGGCAATATGTGGTCATACTCGATCGTGGAAAAATTGGTGCAAACAAGCCCAGTCAGTCACGAATTATCAGTTTCTCATCGAAAACTTTCCGATTATAGTCTTGACCCCATGACCGGCATCGTAGGGAGACCAGGTCAAGGTCATGGCACTTGCCGCGGCCATATGCAGTCATACTCGGTGGTGGGAAAGTTAGTGCAAACAAGCCCCAGTCGGTCACGAATTGTCAATTTGTCATTGAAAACTTGCAGATTATAGTCTTGCCCTCATGACCGGCACCGTTGGCAGATCAGGTCGTGGCCGTGGCACTTGCCTGGTCCATATGCGGTCATACTCGGTTATGGAAAATTCAGTGCAAACAAGCCCCAATCAGTCTTGAATCATCAGTTTGTCATCAAAAAGTTGCTGGCTATAGTCTATCCCCTAATACTGGCACCGTCAAGAGACCAGGTCGGGGTTGTGGCACTTACCACGGCCATATACGGTCATACTCGAATGTGGGAAAATTAGTGAAAACGATCACCAGTCAATCACGAATTGTCAGTTTCTTATAAAAAATTTGCCGATTATAGTCTTGCCCTCATGACCGGCATCGTCGGCAGACCAGGTCGAGGCCATGGTCATTAATTGTCATGAATTGTCAGTTTGTCATCGAAAATTTGCTGATTATAATCTTGCCGGGGCCATATACGGTCATAGTTGGTCATAGGAAAATTTGTGCAAACAAGCCCCAGTCGGTCACGAATCGTCAGTTTGTCATTGAAAACTTGTCGATTATAGTCTTTTCCCCATGACCGACACTGTCGGGAAACTAGGTCGGGCTCGTAGCACTTGTCGGAGCCATATACAGTCATGGGAAAATTGGTGCAAATAAGCCCCATTCGGAAACGAACCGTTAGCTTCTCATCGAAAACGTACCGATTATAGTCTTGCCCCCATGATCGGCACGGTTGGGAGACCAGGTCAGGGCCGTGGCACTTATCGCGACAATATGCGGTCATACTCGGTCGTGGGGAAATCATTGCAAACAAGCCCTAGTCGGTCATGAATTGTCAGTTTCTCTT
>JANSVA010076480.1:0-11640 GCA_025504915.1 Erythroxylum reticulatum | reverse complement strand
TGTGAGTAACCTAGATGGTTTCTCTCAATTATTGTTTGCTTAAATGCTGTTATGAATGATAAATGAATGTGATTGATGGTGTTAGTTTCCAGACAGGAGCTTTGATGAATGTGATGTATAAATGAAATATTGAAGTACTCATTGAATGTGAATTGGACGGAATAAGTTTTTTCTTGACTTAAGTGTTGAATGTCGGACTAAGGTCCAATGACAATGCGAATGAGATGTGATAGTGAATATGATTATGTGACATTGAGCACTTTCAATTGTTTGAATATATGTGATGCATTTCATTACATGAATGCATGATCAGATAATAGGAGTTGTGACCAGAGTAGCCACCAATCATAGCTTAAAGCTCAACATGTGAAAAAGAGCCTCGAACTCAAAAATGATTCAGAGCCTCAAGCTCAACATTTAATGAGCCATATATGGGAGAGTTATTAATGTGTCGGTATCCAATGGATATGGGACAGTTAGGCACTCGGTCACAATAATGTAATAATTGGAAAAGTGCCTCATAAGCATTGCGTATGCATTTTATTAAGTATGTTTGATGGATTGAAATGCCAAATTTGCCTATGCTTAAGGGAAAATGCAATACTGATGTAAAGTACAATTTTTGTGAACTATTTGTTATGTGAAATGACGTGTTGCATGAATTGAGTGAACTATCGATGATGGTTACCTTACTGAGTTCACAAAACTCACCCAAAATTTGCAAATATTTTTTAGGATCAAAAGAATACCGTGTTAGGTAACGGGAGTATACTTACTGTATGCAAGGGAAATATAGAGGTCAGGATCAGTTCGCGTCTGCATTGTATTTCTTTATTTTTTCACTAAATTGTATTTTTCGCAATTTTTGTATCGAATAATGTATTCCGAAAAGTTCTGCTCAATGTGTATTTGAACTTTATTGTAATGAAAAGACATTATGTCTAAAGTGTTTTGTATTTATGAAAGGGCCCTAATGGCTATTAAAAGTTTTGTTGATTGTATTGTTATGATTGAAAAAGTTTATGACTGAAGTGGGCCCGATTTGGTTATGGATTTCTATACGATATGTTGTGGTTAAAAAAAATTGTACTGAGTTTTGACTAACTAAGTGCTCTAGCATGCCACCCTCGCGGGACAAGGCTCGGATATAACCCATCGATGACGAGTTCGGGTCTTGCAGGAGTGGGGTGCTATAACAAATGATATGTACATCAATGTATGATAGAAATATACCCAAGAAGTTGTCATTAAAAATGTATGATACATGAAACATTGATAAATGTGTTTATTATGTTACATACGCGCTCTAGTAATATGAAATTGCTTTTATTACATATAGTTGAGCAACTAGAACAACTGTTTCTAGATATTATCGGAACGTCCAGGCAATAGCATTATTGGAGCAACCGTGAGTAATCTAAGATGGTCTTACTTTATTTGTTCTGTTCTGTATATTACTGAATTGTATTCATATAATACTTAATTGCATTGACTGATTGTTCACTGAATTTTAGACAATATATGTCCGAGGTATTTGATGCACATAAACAATATTGGAAATGCTACTTGTATATGAATGAGACTACCTGATTGAATATTCTGATTCTCAACTAAAAAGTTGAATGCTAGACCTAGTCTGATGACTATGAGATTCTGACTCTGCATCATATGTGACTGTTGTACATGGCATATTCTATATTTGATGCATACTAGCTACTCCGGTCATAACATCTTCATCTGAGTATGCATTGTGACCGTAGTAGCCAGTATGAAAGCGCTTGCATGTAGAGCTTTGCTCCATGATATCTAATTCTTCACGTAGAGATATGCTTCATGATTCTGTTCTGACTAAGCCCAATGGGCCAGTATTTGTATTCGTATGTGATAGGCACTCAGTAACAACATTAATAATGAATCTGGAGTCTCATGTGCATTTGTATTTGTAAATATATGTTCTGATTCGAAATGATTACATGTTATGCCATATTAATGTGAATTTTTGGAATTCATTGAATGATTTGCAAAGATGTAATGAAATGATTGACTGTATGAATTGTGTGATTTTATGATAATTGTATTGATTACAGTAACGAACCATCGAGAATGGTTACTTAACCGAGTTCGCAAAACTCATAAAAATTGTAACGTGGCTTTCAGGGTTTAGTAAAGGTCTCCAGAAAGGCTCCGAATAAAAGTTCCAGATCAGGATCAGTGTGCCCCTGCATATTTATTTTGTTATGTTGTATTAAAAAGTGTAGTCTTAAGTGTTGTATAATGTATATGAAAATGGTTTTTAAAATGTCAAGATATTATGAATACAAGTATTTTGTTCTATAATGGGCCCAAGTTCTTACTGAAACTCTTATGTATTCAATAATGATTGTAACTTTTGTGACTGGAATTATTTATAAATTAATTAGGCCAAATTTGATTATTGATTTTCCGCATTTGTGTATGTTGTTTTAGAAAATTTGCAATAAGTTTCGATCTTTGAATATTTTAGCATGCGACTCTCATAGGCTTCATACTCGGATATCACTCAGGATGCCGGGTATATGTCTTGTGAGAGGGGTTGCTACACCTACTTTGTTGATTTGAATGAATGATGCTTTTGATGAATGATGAGCTTATACCTTGCATTATATTTAGAAATTGAGTTGGGTAAATTGTGTAAGGTTGTACAATGAGAATTGACACTCTATAAACCTACATTCATCAAGTTAATTGATTAGTTAGAGAGAGATATTGGCTAATTAGTTGATTACCCATAGGATAACTTCATAACTAGATGAATTGGCGGATTGATTTGGTAGATTGAGAGATTAATTAATCATTTCCATTTAATTTAGCTAGGTACAATTAATTACACCTTGAGAGATGGTAGTTAATACATTAGGACATCTTAAGTGGGGCATAATTCAATTAACAAGGTATAAGGGAGATAAAATAAGGAAAAAGTGATCTTTAATTGTTAAATCTAGTACTCCAAGTTTCTGCACTTTTGCTTTATTATTTGGTCATTGTTAGTTGTTTGATTTAGTTTAATTTTTCAGTTTATATTCATTAAAATTGGTTCTCAAATGAAGCAGCTTGAATTAAGTAATGCCTAAACACAATCTCTAAGGGATCAATATTTTTTCTTTACTAGAAGTTACACCCAGTATACTTGGGGTTTTGAGCGTAAAACTGGTGAATTGGTTTTACAGTTAATAACTAAATTGAAAAACTACGCTTAACAAGTTAGATTAGGTTTAATTATACATTAAGACATGGTAGTCTAACTAGATATACCTTTGTACCTCTATAGAGGGCATTGATACTTAAGGTTAATCGTTATTTGAACCAAGATAATTAATATTATTTAATAATTGGAATTTCATATAAGTGACTGTCAAAGCCTTAACATTTGCTTCATTGAATTTTCTTCACTAGTTATTTGCATTGTTTTTGTTAAGTTAGTGATTCCATTATATCTAGTAATTATTTGCTTTACTTAGTTTATTTATTTAAGTAAAATTAATAGATATAATAATATAATTCACGTGGAATTTATACTCTAGTTTTTGAAAGCTTACATTTTTAGTAGACTCAGTTTTGGGTATCATTATCAAGAAATTATTTAATTACTACTTTTTTAATCTTAGTTTAGTTTAGTTTTATCAAAGTTAGATTTATTTTTCTTTCTTTCATTTGTTTCAGGTAGTTCATGTGAGATAGGAGATCCAGGTGTGAAAACTTTGATATCTTTCTTCAATTTGATATTGTAATTGAACAACGATAGTTATGCATTAGTGTGTATTTTTCTAAATATTTGGCATGTGTTTTTTGCATAATAGGTTAGTATTATTGTGTTTTAGGACTTGTTTTATGTGTTTTTATTTAGTTTGATCTTCCTGGTTGTTCTTTTGTGTTTGATGTTGGTTTAGAGTAAGAATTGATCATTTTGGTATAGGAATGGAGGGTAGACACCTTTGTGATTAAGATAGCGACTAAGAGAAGAGAAGTGGAGTGGCGTTGTTGAAGAACAACAATCCACGACTGTGGGAAAAGGCATGTTACCCACGATTGTAGGAAAGGAAATCTGTGGAGAAAGTTTCTGCCACATTAACCTACAATCGTGGGAAGCACAAAGATAATTCCCACGATCATGGGATGCTTAGCTTGAGTAGTCACACGGGTTTCACTTATTTTTTAAAGGATTTTATGATATATAATGTCATAAATCCCTTGGGAGCTAAACAATAGATTGAGAGCCTAGAAATAGCTGGACAATTAAGGTTTTCATTCTTAATTTAGCAAAGAGTATCCCATCATTCAGGTTTTCTAGATTCGGGTAAAGAAGAGGAAGAGCTCTCCTCATTTAGTTCTTATTTAGATTTTTTTCCCCTTCTAGCATATGGATAACTTGGTTGTTGGGGATGTTAATGACATTATGATTGGTTAAAATATTTTTTAAGATTTGTTATTTGAACTATTTTTGAACCTTTGGTTGTTAATTCAATAATACAAATGTTTTTGTTATTTATTGAGGTCAAAACCTCGCAACAAATCGAGAGCGTGAGCTTGGTGATCTATGTTAAATGTACAATGAGAGTTGACATTTAATAGACCTATAAATAATAAGTTATCGATTTATTAGGAAGAGATTTCAATAGATTGATACACTGCCTGTAAGAAAGCTTCATATCTAGTTGAATATTTAGGAAAATATTTGCATATCGAGAGATCCCGAAGTTCATCCTAATTTATTTAACTAGTGACATTTAGTTGCACCTTGAGAGAGGGTAGCTACAATTTTAGGAAATCTTAGGCCTAGCATAAATTGAATCAATTAATCAGAGGGGAGCAAATAGGGATACTGACAAGTCCTAATTCTTAATCTTGATTTTGTCCAAGTTTTAGTTTACGAATTTGGTTTAGGTTACGTTGTTTCCTTTTCCCTTTAGTTTATTTTTTTGCTTATCTATTTAAATTTGATTGAATCAGTTTCTTAAACAAAGAACAATCTGAATTAAATGGTGCCTAAGCACAATCCTTATGAGATCGATATTCGCTTTTTACTATAAGTTATGACCCATATATGTGCGGTTTTGAGCATTAAACTAGTAGTTTGGTTTGCATTTAACAAGTTTTTAGTGTCGTTGCTGGGGATTGTTTGCTTAGGTCTTGCTTAGTTTGGATTACTTTGATTTGAGATTTTTTTTTAAAACTTTTCCTTGTGTCTTTGCAAGTACATGAACTTAAGGAACACATGAAGGACTACTAAATTTCATGACAAAGAGTTATTAGATATCACAAGGCAAGAACGAGAGTTGAGAAGAGCGAAGTGCCAAGGCAATACATAAAGAAACATAGCGGAGGAAAGAGAAGAAAGAGGGTTCGAAAGGACATTGATGGACTTTATGAGGCCAGGATTTAGTCCTCAAGGAGTTGTAAGTCCAGTGATTCAAGCTAACAATTTCGAGATCAAGTTGGCACTCCTCAACATTCTTCAAAGTAGTGTGTAGTTTTATGGGTTATCTAATGAAGATCCCAACACCCATCTCTTTAACTTTTTGGAGATATGCAAGGTTTAATGGGATGTCTGATGATGCTGTGAGGTTGTGATTATTTTCTTTCACTTTAAGAGATCGTGAAAAAATGTGGTAAACTCACTCAGTCCAGGAAAGATTACTACTTGGGAATAGCTAGCCTAGGCATTCCTTGCTAAGTACTTGACATTGATCAAAACAACAAAGATCATAAAGGAAATCAAAAATTTTCAACAAACTGATGAGGAGTCTTTATATGAAGCTTGGGATAGGTTTAAAGAACTACAGATAAGCTGCCCCCACTATAACCTTCCAATGGGGCTCCTCATGCAAAAATTCTACAATGGTGTAAATCAGAGCACAAGAGGAACCATAGATGCAACTGCTGAAGGTTCTTTAATAAGGAAAACTATCGATGCAGCTCATAATCTTTTTGAATAGTTGGTAAAAAACAATTGTATATGGTCAAGCGAGAAGAGTAGACAGGGGTAAAAGAAGAAAAAAGGTATGATCCCAACTGACTCTATTACAGCTTTATAGGCACAGATCACAACCCTCACCAAGCAGTTGAGCAACATGTAAGGAGCATCTTCATCTACAACTAAAGTTATGCAATCACAGTGTGAGTTATGTAGGCAGGACAACCATTACATAACAAAATGTTTCTTGTTGGGAGCTAGTAGCACTGAACAGGTAATTACATGGGCCAACCACAACGAGGTAACAATCCGTACTCTAATACTTATAATTCGAGGTGGAAAAAACTACCCAAATTTTTCTTGGAGTACTAATAATGTAGGTGGCCAGCTATGACCGCAAGGACCTCCTAGATTTAAACAAGACTGGCTTGGATCTTTGGAGAACAAAATGGACAAGTTGATGAATGTTTTGGGGTCCAAACTAGAAAATCAGGAAGAGAACCAAAATAGGATGTTAATGAGCTAGGAGGAAAGTCAAAAGAGGATTAAGGCAAAGTTTGATCAAATCGTGAAGAACCATGCCTCATCTATCCACAACTTGGAGGTATAGATAGGTCAACTTGCTAACGCTTTATCCTCTATAAGTGCAGGTACCCTACCAAGCAATACTGAGGCCAGACTAAGGGAACAACTCAAGGCTATCACACTTTGAAATGGTATGTAGATGGGGAACCAAGTGTGCAAAAGGATAGCCAAGAAAAGGGAAAAGATAAGGAGATTCAAGAAGAGAAAGAAAAAGAGAGGCCTTATGTGCCACCATAACCATACAAGCCTAAACTTCCGTATCCACGAAAGGTGAGCCAACATCAAGTGGACACTCAATTTTCTAATTTTCTGGTGAAACTAAAGAAGCTTCAGATCAACTTGTCATTGGTGGAAGCTTTGGAGTGAATGCCAAAGTATTCAAAGTTTCTTAAGGACATACTATCACACAAACACACTTGGGAGGACAATCAGATGGTCACTTTGATAGAGAATTGTAGTTCGATTATTTCAAGCACGATGCCTTCAAAACTATAAGATCTAGGGAGTTTTACAATTCCATATGTTGTTAGTGACTTTGAATTTTCTAAATGCTTGTGTGTTTTAGGTGTAAGCATTAACTTAATGCCTTTGTTTTATTTTCAGAAAATTGGGACTAGGAGAGATCAAGCCAACATCCATGCTAATTCAACTTGTGGATCAATCCATTAAGAGGACATATGGACTTGTAGAAGATGTGTTAGTAAAAGTGGATAAATTTATTATTCCTGTTGATTTTATTGTGTTGGATTTTGAAGCTGATAAAAATTTTCCATTGATTTTGGGTAGGCCCTTTATGAATACTAGTAGGGTATTAGTTGATATGTATGAGGGAAAACTTGTTTTGAGAATTGGGGATGAGCGGCTTAAATTTAACATGTTTAAATCTTTTAAAAACCTATGGATGGTAAAGTATATATAAAGATTGATGTTGTGGATGAATGTGTGAAGGGGGTTGAAGAGGAAGTTAATAAAGTTACTAAAGTGCACAGGGATGAAAGTGTGAGAGAAGAGGAATTATATGAGGAAGTCGAGTTAGAGAAGTTGGAGAGAACATGTACACCTACATCACCTTCCATTGTTAAGGCCCCCCAGTTTAGAGCTTAAACCCTTACCTTCTCAATTGAGATACACCTTTTTAGGTAAGAACCATACCTTACCCATCATTATCACAAACCAATTGGTTTATGAGCAAAAGAGAAAGTGGTGGAGACCATTAGGAAGAGGATGAGAGCTGTGGGGTGGAAAATTTATAATATTAGGGAGATTAGCCCCAATGTGGTGATGCATAAGATTAAACTAGAAGAAGGATGTAAAACTGTGAGGGAGTGACAGAGAAGGTTAAATCCAAACATGCAAGAGGTTGTGAAGAAGTAGGTAGTGAAGCTGTTAGATGCAGGGATTATTTATCCCATTTTAGATAGTGATTGGGTGAGTCTAGTGTGTGCCTAATAAGGGAGGCATGACAATGATGGAAAATGAAAAAGGTGAAAAGATTTCTACTAGGACCATCATAGGTTGGAGAGTATGTATTGGTTATTGGAAGCCTAATTTGACGACCAAGAACGATCACTTCCCTTTACCCTCTATGGACCAAATGATTGAGATGGTGATTATCCATGCATTTTACTGTTTTCTTGATGGATACTTAGGGTACAATTAGGTGGTTATATACCCACAGGATAAGGAGAAGCCGACTTTAATTTGTCCTTATGGGGCTTTTGCTTATCGGAAGATGCCTTTCAGTTTATGCAATGCAATTGCCACATTCCAAAAGTGCATGATGGCCATATTCGCGGACATGAATGAGAACTTATTAAAGGTATTTATGGATGACTTCTCTGTCTTTAGAAATTCTTTTGATCATTGTTTGTTTAATTTAGACAGGGCGCTTCAAAGATGTAAGGAGTCGTATCTAGTTTTGAACTACTGTTAATAATACCTAGAGGAGTTGCGGACAAACTATTACCAAACATTAATGTAATATGGAATTTGGAATGAGAGAGTTCTAAAAGACGAACCAAATAGTTGAGATTTTGTGTGTATTATTATAGAGTAGATAGGAAGATGCTTTTTTATGTCCTTTGTTAATCACTGACGTCTGAGAGGGTTGAAATTTGTTGTATTCAATATATGTTATTATTTTTCAAAAAAAAAAAATTATTTTGGGGAGAAAATTTTTAGTAAGAAATTCACTTTTATTATAACCTCCTGTTTAATTTTGATGGATACATGAACGTGAAAATTAGATGTTTAGACTAAAATAGAAATAAAAAAGAAGTATCCCTTTAAGTAAGAAAAATGTCATGAGTCTGGAGGTATGTTTCTTTCTTTCTTTCTTTACCCTTTCTATTTGTTTGGTTTTAGTAGCACCTTATTATGATGCTTGTCTAATGTCAAAAGTTTTAATAAGCGCTTGATTTTATTTCAGTTTGGGTCAAGTTTAAAGGTAACATGAAAGGGTATATAATGGGCTGGGGAACCCTAAAACACCATGCGCTACAAAAGACACCCCAGTTGGCAAACTTCCAAAAAGAACGGGTTTTAGCGTCACATGGGAAACAATAGGTAGCTTAGTAAATTAAAGGTGATATGTGTTTAATTGTTTATATATTTAATCATTTATACCTAGTGATTATTGACATGAAAATGCTTAAAATACTTACTTTAATTTATATATGATTTTAGGTACAATTTGGAAGCAAATAAATTAAAATCAGTCAAAAGTATTGCATTTTGGTTATTTTTTGAAGATCAATACTCACTTGTCTTCGTTGAGTGAGACAAAGAAAATTAAAAGACAAGAAAAATGAACAGATTAAGAAAAGAACCAAATGTTGGGAGCACAATGATGAAGCAAGAGGTCCAAACGACAGCGCAGAAGCCATGCAGTGAAGACAAAACTGCAGTAGATGACCAAATGAAACACAAACAACGTCTGCGTTAACGTAGATGTTGTGCATTAAACGCAGACATAACGTAGATGTTGTGCATTAAATGCAGACAACGTCTACGTTCAACACAAACGTTTGTGTTAAACGTAGATGCGTTTAACGCAGCGTTTCACTTAAAACGCATGGAGAGGCAATGCACAAGCACAAGCAGCAGAGAAGAAGGTTTAACTGAGGTGACCTTTATTCGTGAGCAACTAGGCGTGAAGAGCTACGTGCGTGAGAGGCGTTAATTCATCAATTAATTTAACAGAAAAATGGGGAAAAGCTTGAAATAGTGAGGAGAAATTAAGGGGTTTTTGTTTAGGGTTTGGAATGGGCGATAAAGCATTTTTTTAGGAAAGACTCGTAAAGGGCTAGGCATCTCGACGCTAGTTCGGAAGTGACATTGACGCCGATGACCTAGGATAAGTATTTTTATTATTTTATTGTTTCTTTCTCTCATTAGGAATTGATTGTGTTATCCTTTGTTTATTGATTTGGGTTTTGTGTATGGATAATTAGATTTTCATTATTGTTCAGTTATTTGTGTATGAACCCGTTGGGTATTGTGAATTGATGATTTTAATGCATTCATTGAATCGTTAATTTCAAACCCATTGCTAGAATTTCGATATAATCCGTAATTGTTATGTTGAAATTCATGTGTAGTGACTAATGATTCGTAATCATTAGGGATAACATGACCTAGGTTAAATGACGCACCGTATGTGGTTGTTGCCTTGATTGATCGGTTTTCCTAATTCGTAACGCTACTGCCTAATTAAATCTAGAGATCCTATCCTAGGTTGTTTGGTGGTTAGGTTTAATTAACGATCGTATCTTAATTAAACAAAACCTAAGGGAAAACTCAGGTTAATTATTAATCCATGATTAATAGTTAAAGAACAACAAATTAATAAAATATGCTTATTTAAGGTGTAGGCCGAGATTTAACCAAAGAACCGAGTCCCTACCGAATTGCCCACTTTTATTAATTTTTGCATGTTTTCTTTAATTTGTTTTTATTAGTTAGTTTCATTTTATTTTCTTCTTTAAAAATCCAAAACCCCCTTGTTCCTAAACATTAGTTAATTTCATTTCATAAACTTTGCACACACTCTCTGTGGGATTGACCTAGACTCACCACTGCTATAGTAGTAGTCTAGTTATTTTATTTTGACTAGCGTAATGACACGCAGTTAAATTATGGCACCGTTGCTGAGTAATACGGTGTTTTAGTTTTTGTTTGTGATTTAATTAATGTTTTGTACATATTTGTTCGTTATTGATTTCTTTTATGTTATTTAGTGATCCTTTAATTTTTTATTTTTGTTTAAAAGAACTTTCAATATGAACGGAAGTAATTTCTTTTATAACTCATATTCTCAATCTTATAATAATTTTTGGACTGATCAACCTAACTTTTGTTATGGATGGGATAATCATCAGAATTACTACCATGATAATTTGCATGACGCACAATAATTCTCGTACAGACCAAAAGCTTCCTATTACAACTCCAGTTTATCTCTGGAAGAGTTGATTTTGGAATTGCAGGAGAATACTTTACAATTCTAGAAGGATGGAGAGCAATTTAAAAAAACATGGTCTAAAGCCCAAGATTCGGAGAGCCAACACGAATCAAGTGCATCTTTAGAAGAACTTATTAAGAATCTAACTGCTAACACTTTGCAATTTCAACAGGATATGTAGCAGTAGTTGTAAGAATTCCGACAAGAGATAAAAGCAAGCCAACAGAGGATGAAACACCTAATGGGTCAGATGGCAATAAGTCTTGATCTCCTAGAATCGTAAAGCGAAGAAGAGCAGACGTATCTACCTGAGGTGTACCTAATGGATGTTTGTACGGAAACATTGCAAAGCGATGAGGAGTTTGAGAATTTTGAGGTCAACCCTCAACAAATTGTTTGTGTGAAGAAGTGGAGAAGGAGCTCGAAGTCGAAAATGACATATCTTTTAGCTCGGAGGTAAGTACTGAGTCCATGATTATTTTTTAAACTAACTCTTTACCTTTTCATAACAGATTGGAGGAATTAAATGATGAAGAAAATGTTAGAGTTATGTAAATATAGTGCCATAGAAAGCAAGTGTATTTACATGTAACTTTATCTTCTTCAGTTACAGTTTTGTAATGAAAATATTTATTATTAATAA
>JANSVA010076469.1:0-11640 GCA_025504915.1 Erythroxylum reticulatum | reverse complement strand
TTCTAACTCTTGACTCTTAAATACTCTTGTTCTTATACAAGTTTGTACAAGTTATTTACGATTTGGTATTCATCTAACACTTGAAAAAGTTTCTATTTCAAGAAATATCAAAGGCTTTGTGTATTCACAAAAAGATTACACAATTTAACCCCCCTTCTTGTCTACGTCGTATATTGTACGTAAGTTCTATATTAACTTGTGATTTACTTCATCAAGGTTAGCTACTATATGGTCCAATGCATCAGCAAAGCAATTGCATGATAAAAGATCAATCTATTAAAGGTTTAAGGGGATTCGAACCTAGATACCGATTTCTAACAACGATAATTTTCTAAGTAAATTTCACTGTCTTTGCATTCATTATCATTTCCTACTTCTTTAATTGTTTTAGTTTTTATTTTCTTTTTATTAAAAATCTAAAACCAATCATTACACTAGATAATAAGGGGAAGGGGAAGTACTACTATTCATAGTCTTTATTAGATTGATCTATACTTGTCGGTACAAGCTATAACTACGTTGTGCACTTATGGTTTAATACAATATTGATTATCACAAAAATGGACAATCAAGTTTTTGGTTGTTGTCGGGAACTTTGATATTAGGAAATCCTTAATGACATTACTCTAGTCATTTTCATTTTGTTTTACCTTTTTATTTTATTTTTTTATTTATTTTTGTATTTATTTTATTTTATCTTTTGTATTTTTGGCTTGTTCATTTAACTGTCTTTTGAATTTCTCTACACTAATAATGTGTGGTGGTTTATTTTAGGAATTGATAGTTAACTTCATAGCCACAACTCATAATGGATGGATGGATGGAGCGAACAGTATTATTATAGGAGCCAGGATATGTCTTTGCAATATGAAACATCATCATATTGGAAGGAGTCATTTGCTCACATGCTCTCAGAAGCCCAATTAATGTACAATCACACATGTACAACCAACCTCAAGACCCATCATATGAGAATTAGTATAATTCAGAGTGGAGCAACCCTTACATATATGGATGGAATGACTATGCTCCAACTGAATATGTACAATAAGAACAATGATAAGAAAGAATTACAAATCGATTAGGGGAATGTCTTACTAAAAGAGTAGCTTATCAATTTGAATTTGATAAAAGACTTCCTTCACTTGCATATGATGATTATAATTTGAGCTTCTAACTACCTCAGAGTGAAGAAGAGATAACAATAAATTTCATGAAAGAAGATACATTTCAAGAAGGCAAAGAGGTAACTGCTTCTTTGAGAGATATCATGATTGAGTATATTCAAGATTGAAACATGAGGCATCAAGAAACGGAGGCTTGTATATAGAATATAATGAATCAAATCGATCAGCTAATGGATATATTATCTAACGAGATGTAAGGGAGTTTGTCCAGTTCTACTAAAACTGATATTATCGACAAAGAGGCAATCACCCTTAATAGTAAAGAAGAGCTTCCTAAAGAAAAAGATGAAGAAACCTCCATCTAAGAAGAGGAAGTATAGAAGTGGAAAAAGATAGCTAAATAAGATAAGTTAAATGCCTCTGTCGAGGAAGAAGAAGAATAAGAAGAGTGGATAGGGCTGATTGAGGAAGAACTGGTGGAGGAACTAAGTAAGCAAACTACTAATGAGGTGTTAGTAGTAACCTTAAGTACGGAGGGTTCACACTTCCTCAAATACAAACTATTAAAGCTAAAAGATGATACAGGGAGTTTTGTTATTCCTTACTTTTTTTAACAGTCTGTTACTAAAAAGAGCATTGATGGAGTATATTGGTTTTATTAATCTAATCAATCATGTCTTTGTTATTATCTTGTAATATATGGCTTATTTGCAGGCTACGAGACCACTTTGTGGAGAAAAGGGTGCAAGCAAGCTGCTTATTATTAATCCAAGATGACATTTCTTTAACGTCAATAGCTCAACGTAACTGGCAAACCATGAGTTATTTTTAATTTTGTTTCAATTTTGATACCATATTTTGTTTTCTTTTTTCTTAGTATAGGATTTTATTTTCTTTTATATTATTTCTTTTATTTCCTTTTATCCTTTTTTTATATTTTGTAAGGATGTTAATTTCATAGTTTGATTTTTGTTTCTAGTTTGTACATAAGTGATGGAGATGTCATTTTACTACACGCATATGGTAAGGATTCTACTATACATGATTGAGAATTTTAATGCTTTTCACCCTAAACACTTAAGCACATTGAGTGAAATCTTGGTAAGCGTGTAAGAGATATATTTTTTATTTTAATGTGATTGTTGATATGATTACTGTTAATGTTGCATAGCAAATTGATATGATTACTGTTAATGTTGCATAGCAAATTAATTTTAGAACAACTTGATTTTGATTGTAGTTCACTTTATTCAATAGGATATGATGATGCATAGTATAAATGGACAGGTTGAGATTGATGATGGATTGAAGTTGTAAATTTATAATTTTGACTATAGTTTGCTTAAGAACAAGCAAAAGCTTAAGTGTGGGGATATTTGATAGATGGTGAATTGACTATATTTTTAAACCATACTAATGTATTCTTGCTTGATATTTTATATTTTTGGTATATATTTGGCACTTAATTCATTTTAAGTATGTTTATAGAGTATAATTGCCTTCATGGACTTAAAGGAGAAGAATTCAAGAAAAAATATGGCGTAAAATAGAAAATCAAAAATATAGAAGGAGTGCACACCCATGCATGTTTGCGATATTCAACAAATTTTGATTATATATAGTACGATGCATAGTCGTGCACAAGACCGTACATAACCCAAAAAGGCTAGATTTTTATATAAAATTGATTTTTTGGAGGCAAATCAAAGGAGGAAACTTTATGAGGCAATTTCCAAAAGTAGAGAACGTCTAAAAGAGACAATTTTGGTCCAGGGAAGTGGAAAATACAAAGATTTCATCGAAAATTTGATCGAAATTCAAGATCAAGCCTCTATATCACAAGAACATTCGATAGAAGAAAAACAGGGAGATTTAGTATTATGAACCCTTTGTTTTTTATTCATATTTCTATTTATGTATGTTTAATTTTGTTTTTGATTATATGGAACTAAACTTCTAATTAGTATTTAGATTAGATGAACCTTATGGTAATACTTTGATATGATTTGATTCTTTTATTAATGCAATTGGTTATTTGATATATTATGATCTGCTTACACATTTTATTTATGTTCTAATAACCCTGTAATATTATATTATAATCTAATTTCATACGTAGAGATTAAGAAATTCTAGTATGAATAGATCTACTATAATTAGAAGGAGTTGATTGCAACCCTAGAGATAGGATGGCATAACTCTTTTACATTAGGATCAAAGTTAATAAAGGGACTTATAAATCCGTAACACAATCCTACAACATTTAACCTGAGTAATTCAATTAAAGACCTTAGGATTAGTTGTTAGTAGACTCAAGGTCAACTACTAGCATGCCATATGAGTCTTCACAATCCAATACATCAACAAAACAATTCCATGATAAACAATCAGTCTATTAAGAGTTTAAAGGGATTTAACCCTAGATACTAATTTATGATAAACATAGTTTTCTAAGTGAATTCCATTATTTTTGCATTCATTATCATTTCCTATTCTTTTAATTGTTTTAGTTTTTATTTTATTTTTATTAAAAATATAAAATCAATCATTAGGCTAGATAATAAGGGAGGGGTAAGTACTAGTATTCATAGTCTTTGTGGGATCGACCAGTACTTGCTGGTACTAGCTATAACTATGCCGTTCAGTTGTGGTTTATTACAATATTGACTATCATGAAATAGGTCAATCATAGGAGTCACAGGAGGGAAAGCTTCAAAATTCAAAAGAACAGGCTTGACATTATGCTAAAGTAAGAAAAATATAAAACTAAAATAATAAAGCTTTTTTGGGAAAAAATTGGTCCATAAAAGAAAAGAAAAGAGTGAGGAAAGGAAAAGGAGAGGACCTAAAGAAGAATAAGGTGGGGAATGGAGAAAGGAGAGTAATAATGTTGGAGACAGAGTACTAAAAGGGTAGAACTAGGAAAGGAAGAAAAAAAAACATTAAAGTTAGAAGTAGTTAAGAAACAAAAATAGCAAGAACTAAAACATAAACGAAATAAGAAGAGAAGACAAGCTCAGGACTAGTGATGAATGAGTACATGCAGCTCATGCAACTTGAAACTCCTCTTAAAGACTATAATTGTGAGTACTTTCTTTATCTTGAAATATTATTTAGTTCCTTTCCCTCCAAAAGGTGTAAATAATGCTTCTAAATGATATTTAGTATATCAACAGATCATCCATATAATATTTTGTTCATAGCTTAGCCATTCTATAATGTCAGCCCATTCATCCCAAATAACCACAAGTTTGTAAAGCTTCTAAACCATTATAGAGATCATTGAATTTTAGATTGAATTGTATAAGAATTAAAAGAGTAAGCAAAAATAATTTGTAACAAAAAATACTTTGTAATATAGCAAATAATAAGTAAAAACACTTTTACTATGCATGTATTTATTTAAATTTTGTTTTTAGAAAATAAAAGTATGAATATATGTAATAAATTTAACAAAATTTTAAGTTTGTTGGTATAATTATGTATAATGATTTTTTAATTTTAAAATCTTAATAAGGCATATCAATGTATTAAATTTTAAAAATCAATTATATTATTATAAGTGGAATATATAAATTTTTATTAATAAAATTTATTTTTAGATGATATCTAAGTATTAAAATTCAAATTTTACCAGTTAAGAAAGTTTTACAAATTTCTATTATTTGTATTTGATTTTTTAAAATTTGAAAATGTTAAGTTATTTATTCATTAATGTTAAAACTTGTATGATATTTATATAGATTATGAAATTCTCATTTAGATTAAAATGTAAAGGACATAAAAATAACAACACAGATATATATATATATATGAATGTAAAAGTTATGGTTGATATGAGTTCTGAGAAATGAAGACTTATACGATTGACAACTCGTAAGAAAGAGGGTTATAAAAGGATTTAGACTGTCCAAAACTAATTTAAAAAGTTGTATTAAATATAATTTCAAATAAAATCAAGTATAAAAAATTATATCTTAAGTTCAGATGGTTCAACCCGATTCGACCTAAACTTGATTTAAGCCATTATAAATATAGTATTTTTGTACTAAAACCTTATTAGGTAAAGAGTTTTTCATTTAATGTAACACTTAATTGGATTCATATTTAATATTAGACATTTAGTTGGACTCAAATATTTAAAAAATTAAGTAAAACTTAGATCTAACATATTGTCACCTACAAAATGATGAGATAGTCTTTCTAAAACTGTGAAACAAAGAAAAGAGGAATTATAAGTAGATTACCCATTTTTAGTGCAAAAGATAAAACGAAAATGTAAAGAGAAAATAGGTTAAAAAACACATAATAAAGCTACATAAATTCAAGATGACAAATACAAAGAGAAACAAGAAGAAGGGGAGAGAGCCAGTGTAAGGCCCCGAATTGTACCCTAGTTGGAATATTACATGTTCATGAAAGTATATGTAAGATAGGTGTTAAAAATTCTGATATGATTGAGAATTGCATATGACTTGAATTTTGGATTAATCAATCATATTTAGTGATTTGGAATTAGTTAACACCATTAGAAAATTAAGGTATTAAAATGTACATTGGACTAGGAAAATTAGTAGCAAGATAAATTGGTACATGAAAATTGAAATGATTAAGCGTATAAGTCAGTGACATTTAGCATAGTTGATGCATTGACATTTGGCAACATTGATTGAGTGACAGATGGCCTAATTAAATTGTGACATTTGGCAACTTCATAGAATAACATATATGCAAGCTAGGGAGAGGACATGTGACTTGTGTCCTTATGTAACAAGTGTCCTTAGAGCAAGATGAGTCATCTTACACATGGCATTACCTTATGCATTAGCTAGTTTCTGTAGTAACTCTTCCTTCTCTTTGCTCATTTACTACCTAAACTCTTACTCCCTCTCAACTTCTAGAATTTTTCTTTCATCTTCACTTAACATCTTTGTAAGTCACTGCATCAAGAAGTAATTCTTGCTATTTTCTGTGTTATTGTTATGTTGGTATTGAAATTTGCACCTTGGTCTAAGAGCTGTGTTTGGTTGCTTAGAAGACTAGTTGACCTGCTTCTTTAGAGTTGTTCTTTGAAATTAAGATAAGAGAATTCTAAACTTGATAGCATGTTGTGTTATGAATTATGTAATGTTTTAAATGGCTAGAATATGTATTGAATTAATGATGAATTGAGGTTTAGAACATGATAGTTGTTAATAGCTTTTGCTTTGGATATTGATACTTGAAACATCATGGATTGTGAAATATTTAATGAATTATTTTTGAATTGTTTGGATGTGAATTTGATGAGGTACTAAAGCATGAATAAGGTAGATTTAAAGTGAAATTGATGGACTTTGGTGAAGGTGTATCAAATGGAAGTGAAGAAGTCAAGTTTTGGAAACAAATTGGAGGTTGTGGGTGATCCTCTTAGAAATACTTTATCTCCCACCGTATCTCCCACCTAATATTCCATATCTCTATTATACTAATCCACATAACTCTTCCGTCAACCTTGTGCCATTTTAATTCTACTTCAGATCAACTTCACTTTATCAATAATATCCTGAATCAATCGTTAGACCCTCTTAATCCTAATATAAAGGCGAACGATACTTCCTGTCATACAACATCTCATATGGAGCTATACCAATACTACTGTGATATTGATTGTTATAAGCAAATTCAATCAGAGCTATATATATATCCCATTCTCCTTAAAACTCCAAAACACAAGCTCTAAGCATATCCTCAGCAGTCATAATCGTCCTCTCACTCTGACCATCTATTTGAGGATGAAATGCAATGCTGAAATTCATTTTTGTACCCAAAGTTGTCTGTAAGCTACCCCAAAATCTTGAAGTAAATCTAGGATCACTATCCAATACAATGGATACTCGAACCCTGTGTAATCTCAGTACTTCATTCATATATTTCTGAGCTAACTGATCTAGTAAGTTATTCTCTCTCACTGGCAAGAATTGAGCTGACTTGGTTAATCTATCAACAATGACCTAAATGGCATCATGTTGTCTTGGAGTCTTTCGCAAACCTATTATAAAATCCATCGTGATTATTTCCCATTTCCACTCCAAAATAGGCAATAACTGTAACTTACCAACTGGGGCTTGATGCTCTTCTTTAATTTGTTGTCAAGTCAAACACTTAGCCATATATTTAGCCATTTGACTCTTCGTCCTTGGCCACCAAAAAGATTGTTTCAGCGTGTTTTACATCTTGGTAGTACCAGGATGCATAGCATAAGCTGAGACATGTGCTTCCTCCACAATCTCTTCATATCCTCAACATTGGGTACACACAACCTCTATTTCAACCACAATATATCATCTATCATTGCAGATTTAGAATTTCGATTCACGTTCAACTTCTCAACTAACTTCACAATCTTAGGATCTTTATACTAGGCTTTCCTGATTCTCTCATATAATACTAATCTCAGCTTCAGTGTAGCTATCAATGTCTCATCTTGCTCCAATTTCAACTTAACATTAAGTGCTCTTAACTAAACTAGTTTAGGCAACCTCGATATTTGTACTTGAACCACATTGCTATTTGACTTCCTACTTAATGCATCAGCTACCACATTAGCTTTACCAGGATGATACTCAATTGTGTAATCATAATCCTTCAATAATTCTATCCACCGCCTCTATCTCATATTTAACTCTTTTTGACTTAATAAATATGTCAAACTTTTATGATCAGTAAATACCTTAAAAGTTTCACCATATAAGTAGTGCCTCCAAATCTTTAAAGCAAATACTACTATAACTAATTCCAAATCATGAATCGGATAATTGAACATATGAGACCTCAACTGTTTCGATGCATATGCTATTACCCTTCCATACTACATCAATACACATCCTAACCTCTGGTGTGAAGCATCACTATACACTACATATACTCCAGATCCAGATGCAATAGCTACCACCGGTGCGGTAGTTAACTAATGCTTTAGCTCCTCAAAAATTTGCTAACAATCATCATTCCATCTGAAAGGCACATTCTTTCTCAAAAGTTTGTCAAAGGGACTGAAATCGGTGAAACCCCCTCGACAAACCTTCTGTAATAACCAGTTAATCTAAGAAAACTCCGAATCCCTGTCACATTTCTTGGAGCTTGCCACTTCATCACTGCTTCTACTTTCTTTAGGTCTACTTGTATACCTTTTCCAGACATAATATGACCCAAGAATACTACTTGATCAAGACAAAATTCACACTTACTGAACTTGGCATACAACTGTTCTCCTTCATTATCTGTAGAACCAATCTCAGATGTTCTGCATGTTCCTCTCTACACTTTAAATACATCAAAATATCATTGATGAAAACAATCACAAAGCGATCTAAATCAAGTTGAAATACCTTATTCATCAGGGCCATAAAAGCTATTGGGGCATTAGTCAATCCAAACGACATCACCAAAAATTCGAAGTACCCATATCTTATTCTAAATGCACTCCTTGATACATTAGCCTCAGCTATTTTCAAATGATAATATCTTGTTCCCAAGTCTAACTTTATGAACATTTGAACTCCCTATAACTGATTAAGCAAATCATCAACCCTCAGCAATGGATACTTATTCTTAACTGTTCCTCGATTCAACTGCCGATAATCAATACACAATCTAAGAGTTCCATCCTTCTTCTTCATAAACAATAGTAGAGCTCCCCAAGGTGACACACTAGGTTGAATAAAACCCTTATCTAATAACTCCTGTAATTGGATCTTCAGTTCCTTCAGTTCCATAGGTGCCATCCTCTATGGAGGAATTGATATAGGAGTGGTACCTGGAACAAGATCAATAGTAATCTTCGTCTTCCTTTCTGGGGGTAATCTTAGTAGTTCAGTAGGAAACACATCTAGAAATTCCCTAATAATAGGAATATCCTGAATGGTTTGTTCATCCCAGGTATTAACTACGTGGGCCAGATAAGCCACACATCCACCTCGAATCAATCTTAAAGCACTCATGAATGAAATTAGTCAGGCTAACACTACTTGACTAACTCCTCGAAACATCACTGGTCAGCTTTTACATACCTCACCAATCACTGTTATGCTACCCACTGAAGTACTTACCACTAAACCAATATTCAAAATTTCTCTCTTACAATGTAATCTAGATGCCAGATGCGATGTGATGAATGAATGTTTAGATCCTGGATCTACCAATGCAAATGCTTCAAAATTAAAATCATTCAACACACCTGCTACCACATCTAGGAAGTTCTGCGCCTCCTGTCTAATAATCGCGTAAACTCTGGCCTAAGACTACAGCTGGCTACTCCACACGTCAATCCTGACATTGGGCCCTTCTAACTAAGTTCTACCTCTGCCTCTACCTCTCTGTGTATATCTAATAGCTCTATGATTGAACCCAAGTTTCCTATATTAATTGGTGACAATTTAATGGTTTTTATTATACTTCTTGGTTCTTATTTTCAAATTTTGTGCTTAATTTAACTCTTGAGTGCTTGTCTTGAATTTATGTAGTTTGACGGTAAAATTGTCACAAATAATTAGTAATTGTACTAAATTACTTTTTTAAAACAATTGATACTGCAAGCTACTATTTTTCATTGTAGGAGATTCAAGAAGTAGAGCCAAGGAGTGAAGACCAAGATCACAAGTCAACAAGTCAACGAGGGCAACAAGCCAATTTGTCGAGGTAAAATCTGAAGATCTACTGAAGAGACCTTTTTGGGGAAAGTTCGTCGCGGCGAAGATAATGTTTTTGTCACGGCGAAAGCTAAAGCTGACTGAAGAAATCTTTCAAGAAAAGTTCACCGCGATTTCGAATTGGCACAGACTCAGACCATTTTTGGCAAATTATTCAATTGTGCAACCCGATCCATTAACTCATTTTATGAAAAAGACCTATTTTAGGCTACCTTACAAGAAGGAGAGAGAGTCAACACCTCCATACTGTTATTCCATCATCTCATACAACTCCATCTTCATACACACACCATCGTCTCATCTCATCCATACCATTTTCTTCCACTTTCCACCATCGATTGCTGCCATGGGTATCTCCAGTGGGTTCTCAGCTGTGAAGTCTCTTAGAGCTATACGTGGCTAAGCACCTCTCTCCTTTTGGAGATGTAGCAATGTCTTGAGTTCAATAGGCTTAAAAGGGGAGTAGTTTAATCCATGTTTAGCTATGATTTATGAACTCCTAGGGTTAGGATTTCTAATTTGTAGTTGAACATTCTTGATTAGAGTTTAATCAAGTGTTGGATATTCAATGTGTGGTTGGGATTTGTTGATGTAGAACTCTGAGCTTAAATATTTGAAATGTCATATAAGTCTATTTGTGATCTTGTTGAATCTCTTTTATCTTGCATAGTTGTGTTTGATATTGAGTTAATATGAGATCCCAAAGTGACTTGTTACATTGACTTACCACTACACACACTAAGGGCATTTAATAAGGTCTTAAGAAATGGAGTTCATTGATTAAGACCTTGGACTTAAAGAGTTCTTTAAGTTTTACCCATTTGAAACTTAGTGATTTCCACTCCCATCAAAAATTGATTTCGAACTATGATAGCCAAAGCTCATTTTCAAGAACATGCTATCACCATTTGATCATCATCTTTATCTTTCTGTTTTCCATTCCCCAAAATTCAAAAATACATTTTACGCATTTTTCTTATAATTCCATTTAATACAGTTAAGGTTTCCATAGATCAAAAACCCATCCTTACTAAATTAGTTTGCATTTCTTGGCATATAAGTTAGCTTAGGTCCATTCGTTTAGGTTCTGATTAATTGAGACGATTCGAGGTTACATCCTATATTGTAATCTTTAGATTATATTTTTGATTTGACCTCTAAGGGTATGAACTAAGGTCAGGATCAAAATGACACCGTTACTGGGGAACAAGCAATTAGTTCTCTAGGTTAGCTTTTGTCATTTTGTTGCTAAGTGAGGTTAGGAGCCTTTACTTAGATTGCATTCTAGATAATTTAGCTTCATACTTGTCAATAGTATAAGATTTCATTTTCTTTACATAGCATAAAAATTTTGAAAACACAATTAAAAAGTATAATGAAATTTTTACACTTTTCATACTTAGCATTTTTGCACCCACTTAGTTTTGAACATTTCTTTGATTGTTTTTGACATATACATACTTTACTTGCATACATACTTTTATACGTACCTTCACACAACTATACACTTGCATCCATCACATCTTATTTTTTATATGACTTTGTGTGCTTGCAAGCAAATTTTGTTACCTTTTATTTTCATTTGAATTGTTCTCATGCATGCCCCAGAAAGCCAAACTTCTGCCTTTCTACCCTAAAATTGAGAGACGTTTGAGAAAAATTAGAAAGGAGAGGAAAGAAAAAGAGAGAAACAAAGTAGTTATTGAAGAGGAATCTAGTCAGCCAAGTAGTGAGAGTGAATCATTGGAAGGAGTGATAATGGCTGAGAACCCAGCTTTTCTACAAAACCCTAACCTTAATGCCAATCAACCTAGGAATGGTGA